>JAOUZG010019159.1:26834070-26869940 GCA_026289955.1 Argiope argentata | reverse complement strand
AATCAAAATAGTTTCAATACAAATTAATTTTAATACAAATCAAAATAATTTCAATACAAATTAATTTTAATACATAAATAATTTTATAAATAATTCTGTTATTACCCAAAAGTTAAAGGCAATTATAATTATAGATCATAAATTTAAATAAGCGCCGTGATTTAAATACAATTTTCTTCAAAAGAAAATTGCTTCCTCTAAAAGAAAACTTGTATAACCAGAACTATTTACTTTTTGATCCCTGAAAACCTCAGTCGAAAATGAATTGCATTCGTGTTATTCAAGGAGAATGAAATAAAAGAAAGTAAGACGCGTTGGGAACCGGGAGGATTTTTTCCCTATTTGTTATGCTTGGTTTCTTAAATAAAATAGCAAGCGTCACTGTGCGGGAGATTTTTGAAATGTTTTTTCCCATTTCTAACAGACTCTTTTCAAGATTGATATGCCTCTATTTTTGCCCCTAAATTACATTACATGGGTTTGTATGTTAGATTGTCTTGTTTCTCGCTTTTGTTAAGTATAATTATATTATTTTATTTATTGTATGTTATATTGCATTTATAATTTTACGAAGATTCAAAAGTATATTTTTTTATAAAAATATAACGATTTAAAGATTTTTATTCTATTTCTTGGTTTTGGATAAAGTGGAGAAAATAATTATTTCGAATATTCCTAGCTATATCTTTTTAAGTTTTTGAGAGAACGTTGAAATGTAAGAAAAATGTATAAATTTACGAATATGAATTGATTTATTTTATTTTCGAAAACCCATTCATTATTTCCAATACTGTTCTTCGTATAATTTAATAGTATAGCTTTTTTTATCATGTCCAAACATGTTATTTTGGGAATGAGATTTGTGGCGTCCGCAAAAATTCGTAGGCGAAAATATTTATATTTTTTAATCTTCTCGAGCATCTCAAAAAATCAGCTTTTAATAAAGCGATGCCATTGCGTTTACAAAAGCTCTGCTTTAAAAAATACGTTAATGGCAACATTTTGAGCACTTGATTATAAGAAATGAAATCAGTAGGAAATGTGATATTTTTTTAACGATAAATGCGCGACAAAGTTCTTTGGATCGCTTGAAATACTAAATTGACTCATTCAATGAAAAAATTAAAATGCATAAATATGTAATTTAACTTGAAGGCGCACATGATACTTGACTGTTCAAGAAATGATGTTCTGACATGATACATTGAACTATGTATAGCAGATTTCATTTTTAAAAAATTAATATAATCTTTTATATTCTTAATCGAAATCAACATCAACATTATTTTTCGGGTCTGTGTTAAATGTTTTTATCTCTTGATCAGATTAAAGAAATATCTTTTAGGATTTACTCTACAAACGAGCAAACTCCGAAGGAATTTTTAAATCATACATTGTTTTGATATGTTTCTAGTAATTCTCAGTTATTCAATAAATCCCTATTTTGGTTATCTATTATCCTAATATTTTGCAAAGGTGAGAAAAGAGGGGGGAGATAACGGAGTGCTATTATAATTTTTATTTAGAAAAAATGACAATAATGAATAAGATAACCATAGCAACATGACATGGGGAGATTTATTACGTATCTTTACTGTGCATACGTGTGTGTTTCTTAAAGAAACGAAATTTTTGATTGCATTCCCAAAGCTTTTCTGGTAAAATCTTATTGATCATCCTTGTTGTTTGGAGTTACGAGTACGCCATTCAATTTTATTATACCCTATGTGTACATTATTTCTATGCAAGTTACTAGCTTTTACCCGCTACATCGTAAGAATGGAAAAGCACATAACTAACCTAAAAATAATGAATTTACAATGTGTGCCCGAAATAAAGCAGAGCCGCAAATCAAGTCCGAATTTCTTTAAAATCAAGTCAAGTCTATTTTATTTATCGATCGAGATTGAGATAGTGCTACAGTATTATATATAATTTTTAATTAAAGTGAAAACGCAGTTTCCAACAATTATAACACACTGTACATGCTGGAATCTTCTACGCATGTTGGGATAATGCAATACAGTTATAAATTTTTAATTTCCTTTATTCTATTTTACTTCAATTTAAAAGTACTTCCAAATGAATCCAAAAAATCGATGAATTAACAATATTAAATCTTAAATGCATCCAACTAGAAAATAAACAAAAACACTTTAACTGGTCGAAAACATGTTAAGGCTAACCCCATTAGCGTGGAGGGAAAAAAAATTATGTGTCACTCATTTGGCGGCAGGGAAATGACGATTTTTTTGGCGGGAAAGTTAAGAAAAGTGTCGTTTTTACTAATTTCTTTGCAATTTGCCCGTTTTTTTCTCTCTGTAAGAACCTTCCTCATGTCTTAAGGAAAATATTAAAAACAAATCAGCCGAATTAATCGAGACTTTCTCGAGATTTACCAACGCATTTGCTGATTCATTTTTTATTTATATAGATAGTAATTAGATTCACATTGAAAGTAAAGTGCTTATAGAGTGTTACCTTGTACTTGCTCCCCCTTAACTGTAACAAACTTTTCATCTTTAAGTTTAATTGGTAAATAAAATGCTCTGTCGAAATAGCCAAATACCACATTTTGTGTTTGTACTAGGAAGCGCTGTAACCCACGTGATTTAAAATTCTTTTAGAATTAAAGGAAGACATCGCGTAGCATTGAGAAAAAACACAAATGGACAGAATAAATGAGGAAGTTGCAGATGGGTCCTTATCGCATTCTAATTCAGCATGCTGTTACTGTTTTACAAGAACGTGAACGTTTAGAGACTCATTTATTCTTGCAAGATAATGCAACATGCAAATGAAATGCGCATTTAAACAAATGATGTGATTAATTTCTTTTGTTTTTTATGCTCCGCTTTTTCACTTAACGTTCAAAATATAAATTACCATTATTTTATTGCAGAATCTTTATTCAGGTCAAAATAATGCATATAAAATTTCAATAAAATGAGTCAACCAGCGTAAACCTTATATACTTTTCTGAAAACTTTAACTATAGTTATATATTTAAAACTATAACATAAAATAGTATGTTTGGTTTGGTGTAGTTTTTTTTTTTTGGCACAAGAGCCGTAGTTTGACTATGCTGCGCCAGAATATGTAATTTTTTTTTTTCAAATAATTTCGTAATTACTTTTTATAGTAAAAAAAGAGGAAAGAAAATTTAGTACACTGCTCAAAACAATTAGGGGAGCAAGCAAAAAAAAATCAAGAAAACTGTACGAGACAGTCACATATTGGCATACAATGGGTAGTACCCGCACATCCATGGGCAATACAGAGGAAAAAATAAAACAATGGGGAATTAAGCTTTAATTTTTTGAAAATATGGATAAAACATGAAAAGATGATTTAGGGTAACAATTTCATTACGTGTAAACGATAAAAAAAAGGGTCTGAATAGACATGATGCATGAATTGTATTAGGGCAGGTGGTCTCCTCGAACAGCTAAGACTGCTGCACACCTGTTTGCCATGGATGCGATGAGGTTATCGATCAGACTTTGGGGAATACTGTTCTATTCCTCAAGAAGTGTTGTCTCCAAGTCTTCGGCAGTCACAGCCGACCTTGGGTACGCAGCAATGCGTCCACCGAGCATGTCGCATACATTCTCGATTGGATTCAGGTCAGGAGAGCATGATGACCATTCCATACGCTTCAAGCATTGTTTCAGCTTCAAGCATGTTCTCTACCAGACGAGCTCTATGCGCACTATGGCGTGGGGTCAACGGAATGCAGACCATTGGCCTACATGCGTAGAGCCCTCCCCCATGAAGCCTATTACGTACTGTTTGGCTGGAAACCCTTCGTCCTGTTGCCAAGAACAACTGTCTTTGCAGATGAGTAGCATTCTCTGTTCTTTTTCGACGGGCTGTTAACCGTATATACCGGTCATCAGTTGCTGTAGTGGCGCGTGGCTGACCTGCCCTGGTCGACGTCTAACATTTCCTGTTTCATGGAATCGATTCCACTGCCTTGCAACAACACTTCTAGCGACTCCAACAGCGTCTGCGACACTCCGTTGTGTTTGGCCTGATTCCAGTCGGCCGTGACACGCCATGCCATGGATTCTGGTAAATCACATTGTTCATACAATTTCATAAGCTTGTCTCAAAAACAGAAAGACTGCACAATCAAATTTCACAGTCACGGCAGTAAAACAGACGTTTCCACAACATCCAGATTTCTGGCCTTATCTCCTTTTTCTGGTTTTTGACGTCATGAACTTTGCATATAAAGTTATCTTCTTCCGTTCCCTGGCTGGCTGCAATTTATGGATGATTCATTTTATGTTATTTATTGGTAGACATATTTGCGTAATTCTGTTAAAACCATATGTTCCCCTAATTCTTTTGAGCAGTGTAGATAACCTACATGGGAAGACAAACTAAGTATGAGAATAAAAACCAATTGATTTTAAAAATAGAAATAGATTACCATGTGGGGATTTTCCAAGTAAAGCGGATGAAACAATATTAAGAGATCTAAAAAATAGATAAATGATGTGAATAAAAATTTGGGCATTCACAAAGTATATGTTGGACAGACATAGTGAAGTTGTACCGTATGTAGTCGCTCTTGTAACACTAACCGCACAGACAGCGCTCTCTGATGCCTGGAGGTGATGACTCAGTACAGTTCAGTCGATGGCGTCTGCTACATGATTTTATACATAGTCTTATTTGTATATCTTAAATAATTCAACCTTTTATACGTAAATTTTCTGCGTGTATTGTATTCCTCTAAATAAATAACTTATTTTACTGAATCCCTTAACGACCACTCAAGTATAATAGTACATATAATATTACAGTTATAACTATAGTATGTAGTAAAACTTTAACTATTAGCTAAACGGTAACTTTAATTATAGCCATCCAGGAAATGTAGAAAATTAGCATTAAAATAATTAACAAATTATCGTAATTAAGCATGCTTTTATGATGGTCGTCATAGCTGATTATCAGCCAATAACCATAATTAACTACATTTTATGTTTCATTTTTCGATTCTCTCATTTAAAACCGTTATTTGATCATTTAAATGGGCGCTTTAGATGCCAAATGTGTTATTTTAAATCGTGGGCAAAGGAATAAGAAAAATGATTGGCGATTAATTTGCTTCTCGAAAATGTTATTTTTCTATTCTAAAACTGAGATATTACCAAGAAACCAAACTGGCCTTTACAATTTAGAGCAGATTCTAGTATTTTAATTTGGAAAATTTTAATTAAAGCAGTTTTAATACTCTAAAATAAGTTAAATTTTAGTTTGTTAGTTTAGTACTAGTTTAAATTTTAGAACGTTCTAAAATAAAGTTGATAATTCTCTTCTTAGATGTCCATCAGCATATTGAACAACTGCGTACGGAATGTATATGAACGATTATAAGTTGGTTTACTTTAATATCAATTACAGAGTATGATTAAAATTATTTACAATATTTTAAATTAATGATACTGGTGATCTCCTGAGCACATACGCATAAAAAAAATAAAAGTGCAAAATTAAATTATTTAACAGTTTTAAATATTATTTTTAGTGTGATAAAAAGAGGTCAAAAGCAGACGTCATATAAAATAGAAAGAATATCGTCTGTAATTTCAACATTTAATGCAAATGATTTTTTTAAAGGTAAACTTATAATTTTATAAAACTTAATAGACAAAAATAATACAAATATTTAATTCGTTGAAATAAGACCATATTTTTAAAAATATTTTATAACATTTCAAAACTTGGTGGACAATAAAAAGTATTTCATGTTTTCAAAACTGAAAATACAAAAAAATACGAGCAAATATTTTCAAATAAAAATGATAAACAAATATGTTCCAAGAAATAAATTAATGTCTTTACATAAGACAATTTAAACGTACGATATAGCCTTTAAGTACTTTTATAAACTGCCCTCATCTAGTTAATGATCAAATTGTTCATTTCCGTTACATTTATCATCCATATAATTTAGGAAAATAATGATTACGTACAACAAGAATAATTTACGATTGTGTATTTTTAAAGCAACTCCGATGACTTTTTTTCACGTTCATTCATATTAATTACTGCTCCCGTTAAGTTCCGATGTCTCATTTATTAAGAAATGAAAAATCCATAGTTCCGTTAAAGTTATAAAAAATGTTAAAAATATAAAGATTTTGCTACAAAGTAATTAATTTCTTTGATCTTTGTGATTATCAAAATTGAAACAAAAATAAAACATCTTTTGCAATATTTTTTATCAAAAAAAGGTGTGTTGAGGCAATAGAATTTAAAAAACAAAACCATTTTCCAGAATTTAATTGGAAACATTTGCTGTTAATCATTATTCATAAATCAAATAAAGTATAAATATAGCATCGTTTAAAATTAAATATTCCTTCTATTTTTAGCAGAAAAATTCTGCTGGATTAAAACATTTATTTTGCTCTAAACAATCATTAATAAAAAAGAAAACATAATGATTTCGGTCTGAATACATGACAAAAAAATTTGCTTTGCGTTCTATTTTCTCACTATTTATCCATTAACTACCATAATAATTCTCACTTTTTTCTATTCTATTAGTTTTAGGTATGCGAGTTTTTATCTTTTTACTTTCCTCTCAATTTCTTAATATTTTGCTTTGTTTCAATCTTTAAATGTTCCATTTTCGAACAGTATTTTTTGAGGATAAAGGGATTTATTTTCATATTAATACAATAATCGTTAAAGAGGAAAAAAAGTTTTTAAAATATCATCGGTGTATTTTTGCGCCCCGAAAAAAATATTCTACAACGTTCTTTGAATATTTTCTTCTGTTTCTTTCTTTTGAGTTCCAACTTGTATTTTTGTGTACTTCTTTTTTTTTCCTTGATGACGCAGCTCAAGCGTGAAAAAGATAATAAACTTTTCCCACTTTTTATTCTTATAATTAGTATTCATGCTTTTGTATATTTTTTCATGTTTTAGGTGTTATATATATATATTATTCCTATCCTTTTCATAGGATGAAAAAGTTACCTTTTTTATGTCAGTGCTTTTTTTTTCTTTTCTTGTTTTCTCTACAAATGGACCAAATACTTCTCCAACATGGAAAAGTTAAATCCTGCTCCATATAGAGCATTATTGAATAAAAATAAAAGTGTAGAAGGTTAAAATACTAGAAGTGAAGCATTTGGAAATGTGCATAGATTATACAACATTTCATAATTTTTCTATATAAAGAATAAATTACATTTTTGAAAGTGACAGAGAAATACTATCCACCTTCGATGGACAGTTGGTTCCCTCGGATTTATTCTTAGTGGCATTTCAATTCAAGAATCGATTCAAAATTTGATCAAATTAAATGATTTGAGGATAATTAAGCTTTTAAAGTACTAAAATGATATATTATCACTAGGCATGTGCAAACATATAAAAAAGATGAAAAGTCCCACACCAGTAGCTGAGGTCTAAGTCATTTTAAAAGGTCAAAGCTTTAAAATCTTAAAACAAACCAAGTTAAATAAAAGTATGTAGTCATTATCACAAAAAGTATAAAATAATCGAATTGGACTTCTATTCCTATGCAAAAAAATGAATACTTATTTAAAAAACAGTGAGTATATGAAACTTTTCATGTTTGATATCGCAGTGTGGGAAAATACATTAAAACGAATGATCCCAATTTAATTTCAAGATTCTTGCTTTCTTTTATGGATTTAATAGACGAACGTGTTTAACTCGATAAGCTCAAGGCCTGTTTTGGCATATATCATTTCCTCGTAGCCAAAGATAATCGACTTCTTAGGAGCTGCAATTCTACGTAAACTTCCGACGAGGCGGTATACATTTAGGTGCTTTACTTTGGGAATTTAATATTAAATTTTTTTAGAGTATATGTTTCTTAATAATACATATTGACCCGAAAGCAGTTTAAACAAAAATTACTTTGGCAATCAAAAATAATTAATAGTATCTGAATAAAAGTTCGAAGGCAGTCATTGATGAGGAAAGGAATTAAAAAATATTTTACCCCCCCCCTCCATTGTCTGACACTGTCTTAGTGGAAATTTCAGTATCAATCATTGGCTCTTAATAAATCAATAAACGCCATTCTGTTGGGGGGGATTTAAGACAATGCTTAGGTTATCAATTTACTTCTGAAACGAACTAAGAACCTCTAGACACAATAACAGTTTTTATTTAAGACATTTATTTTCTTCAAAACTCCGTCTTCAACATAAGGGTCATGCTTTATCTTTGTTCTATTTTCTCGAAACATGAGCTAGATTCTATTCTCTGTTTCTGATACAGTTTGCGAGTGGCATGAGGATTTTATAAAAATTTGCCCTTTAACAGTGTATTTATCAATTGTTGCCATTATTATTCTTCGATGTCACAAAATATTTTCCAGTTTATTGAACTATGCTGAACTAATGGTCAATGAATATTGCATGTTGTTGCAATTATGTCGACTATAATCGATTGTATTGATTGACAGATGACCACGTTGATAAGGCCTCGATTTCGAAGATTCGAAATCGGATACTACGACAATCCTCTGTATCTGTGATTCGCAATTTGGAGAGCGTCTATCATCTTAAATTCATCCTCATCAAAGAAACATAATTAAAAATAAGAATCCTTTTCATATATTTTGATCTGATAGTTCTGATAGCTGTTAGTTCAAATTTGATCATTGTGTGCAAATTTTTGATGCTCTTGATGTTCCCTCGAACGTCCTCTTTCTAGTGAAATCTTTAAAATTAGGAAGAAGATGCTGGCTCATGGACTATCCTTGCTATATAAACGCGATTTGAAATTTTGAGATATACCTAAGTAACACTTAGCTATCTACAAGAATGAACATTCAAATAAATAAAAAAAATGTTCAAAGAATTCATTAAAGTCATAGTAAGGTTTCAAGGCTGACTTTTTCTTTGCAGAATAAAATTCGTTATTGAATTATTTATATTTAATTCATTAAAAATTGAAAAGAATACTGGTATAATGATCATTTTAACTATTTATAATTTTCTAAAAGAAACTGTATTAAACAATAAAAAGTTTTTAATTTACGAAATTTGGTTAAAAAAAATAGCACTTCATTTAGTTTGATTATTCAAATTAACTTCTTATATTTTATTGTAAGCCAATTCAATACATTTTTAATGAAATTGTTGTAACTCATCACATAACAAAAGATTATTTCATATATTTTTTAAACTCTATTAAATAATAGAGCCCTTTTCTTTACAATGAACGCTTCATATACTTCCGGCTATTAATTGATAACACAGGATTGAGGAAATTTGTAATATTTTGAAAGCAACATTCGTATTAAGATTCTTTGACATATTTCTACACAATAGAGCTATTTTCTTTATAATAAACCCTTTATATACTTCATACCATTAACTGATTATTCAAATTTAGCAGGTGACAACCGCATAAAAAATATGTTTTAAATTATTTTCAAAAAAATAATAAATAGTCGAGGCACTTTCTTTACAATAAACCCTTTATATCCTTCGTTCCATTAACTGATTATTCAATATTGAAGGAATTTACTATTTTTCGCAGGTAGCAATCAGTAATTGCTTCCCTGTAACATGTGAAACGACTATTACAAAACGGAGAAGTCATTTAGTTAATTTATTTTGAAACATAACAAAAGGGTCATGGCGATTCTCTGATTCAAACAAACATCAAACATTTAAACCACGTTTATTCCGCTTGCTCAGAGTAATCTGGGGTAAAATTCCTCTTAACAGAACATTGTGAAAAGTTTCTAATGGCACTCGATTTGACACACGAAATGCATTGAGAATTGTTTTCCGAACAGCGTTTAATTAAATCTGCAATGCCGTTTGATTTCCTTTACTTTACTTTCGATGACTGTCTATAATTTCAAACAACTCGTTTGCTTCACAATGTTTGCTGAATAGTAATCTCTTAGGTATGCATAACTTTATAAGATTTAACAATAACCAGTTCCCTCATGAGAGATATATTAATTATAATTATATACTGTGTTTGATTCTTCAATCTATAATGAGAAATTGTTTGCATATGAAAGATTTATTCGAGCTGGCATCCTGGCATAGGGGTAACATGTGTGTTAAGAACCAAAGTTAGCCACGTCATCTTTTTGGGTGGAGCCAGCTGCCAATCATGTAAACATCACCTGACCTGACTGTTGATGTTTGTATATTCTTTTTTTTTTAAGTAGAAGCGAATTTGACTCTGGTACGAGGGGGAGTGTGATCTCGGCTCTCTCCCGCGTAACTTTAATGTGTAGGTCTCTAGGCCTGCTACTCTATGGCTTAATCATGTGCCTGTTGTTATTGTTATCAATAAACCTCAGAAAAGACAACCCGTGTCTTCAAGTTATTTCAACGAGGCTACAATCTTCACCTTTTAGATAAGTTATTGTTCAATCAAGAAAAACAACAATAATTTAATTTTGATTTTTTACAATGTCTTCCTAGTGATCTGGGCTTCCTGGGTTCGGGTATGGTTGTTCTTCTATCTGTGAGGTGTGGGAATGTTCACATACACCCCTGTAAAAATGCGCTGTGAAAGTGAATGTGTTGAGTGAGTATCAAAAAATTGTACTTTTGGCCCTAGTCAGCGCTACTTTAAAACAAGAGACGCTGATAAGGCTTAAATCACTGAGTACCTCAGGAAGCTTGCTCATGGAAAATGTCTTAAGAAAAAACAATAGATTTATTCATACCATATAGAATTTTAATAAAATAGACTAATATTCTCAACCTTTTGATATATATACACCTTTGAGTTTAACTCTTTATTAAAACGGCGATACACGAAAAGGAAACATATCCTTATATAAGATTAATTCGTACCTTGATGGACCATAAAAGAAGAACAAAATGAATTTTATACTAAAAAATATGTGAAAATTTTATAGATTATGACAAAATCGAAATGAATAATCAAGTATTTTTCAAATCAATGGAACAATGATATGAAAAATGCTACATTTCCAGAGTCCTATTTTCGCAGAATGTTCTTCAATGATATGAAATGGGTCTTAATGTTCCGCTCATACTTACATCCTCGTCTAATTAGTTTAATGAAGCTTGTCAAAGAGGGAATATTAAATAAGATATATAATAAATAATCTGCAACATTTATTTTTTTCACAGGATAGTAAAAATACATTTTAAAATATTTATTTATAACTCCTTATAAAGTTTTTCATATCAATAACGTTTTTAAAAAATCATACCTCTACTTTTTAACGACGCTCTAACAAAATAGAATAAATATTTAAGAAACTCGACGTGTTTCTATGATGCAAAAGGAGTGGAAATTAAACTTAAATATGACGATTGAGAGAGAAAAATAATCGAGGGAAAGAAAGTGAACTCTGAATTGAATTGGAAAATAATAATCGGCTTTCCTATCCGGATCTGCTCTGCCTGAAGTGTAGAAATCACAAAATTCAAAGGGATAAAGGGTTGCTTTAGGTCTTTTTATCAATCGGTTATTTTTGTACATTTGGTCTTACATGATTTAATGAAACTTGTAGAAAAATGAAACTTTTTGAAAGTTGAACATTTTCGTCGAAAACTTTAAAAAAAACTAAGAATTGCATCAAATTTGATTTAGTCTGGTAATAACGTAAGATGGAATTATATTGAAAAAAGTATTAATCTGAAACGAACAAAGTGGTATATAAATATAAAATATATTTTTTCTATATAGATGAATAATTGACAAACCTTTGTAAACATCCCTCCAGCTTCAGCAATTGAATCGATTTTACCATTTACAAGCAAGGCGTACAATTTAAAATACTGCTTATTGTGCATGCATAATCGAAATTAATACTTTTCAGAAAGGGATATAATTTATCAAATTTTGTCAGCATATCTAGTTAAATATCCTTTACAAAGTAGATGAGTATCTAATCATCGAAGATGACTAATTTTTGTGTATTATAAGGACAAGTGAAAAATAAACAAACTCGAAAAATAACAAATAACATGGAGATTGCTTATAAATTGAAAAGAATAAACATAAGTATTTTAGTAAATTGTTAGAATTTTAGGTTGATTTGTCTAATAATGTCAACATCATAAAATTTTCCAAATAGTATTGAAACATGATATAAAAATTAATGTCTGTCAATAAATAAAAGATTTGGTTAATCCAAATTAATAATAAAAAAATAGTTTGAGAATAATACTGAAATATTGCAACTATATTACTTACACAATTACTCATAATTTATTAAATACAAAAAATAATTTCATTTTATTTCTCTTTAAAAGAAATTCATAATATGCATTAATACTGTATTTAATTATTCTCTAAGATGCAATTTGATATGGAAATTATTTGTCTCATATTGGATTTAAAAATATCTTAGATAACATGGTTATTATCTTATCTGCAATGTCTTAACGTAATTCATAATAACATAATGGAAGTGACTAATGCAAATTTAACTAAAATTGCTATTAAACTGACTGATTCACATTTGTCCCGAAGATAAGTATTATAATCAAATTTATAAGACAGATTAAACTATGAGGTTTTAGTAAATTAAAATTTGATTATTTGTCATAAACATGGCCAATTTACAATTTTTTAGAGAATTCTTAGTTAAAATATTCTTGAATCAAACATGAGGATTTTTCTTTCCTTGCAAATAAAAAAATAATTGAAAATCTTGATAGAAAAGAAATAGAATGCTAATAAGATACAATTGTAGGCGTTTGATGGGAAAAAATCTGATAGGCTTGATTATCAATAACTTTTTTAATACACAAGAAAAGTGGAAACTACGATAGCAAGGTAGAGCCGAAACTTCCACAAACACAGCACTTTCAGAATCATCTACTTTCTACCACGCAGCCAATCATTAATTAAATAGCAATCTATCACAATAGCGCTCAGTGAAAGGAAAACAGAGTTCGCTCTGCAGTCAATACACAGAGAATTCATTAGATTGCTTCTCATTACTCTTTCTCGAATTATACAATCTCGGAATCTCGGATCGTATTAAAAATATAACCTTAATTATTGTATTTAATACAACTTTCACTTTTGGTGCCAAATTTGTAGCCAAATCGAAATGATCATTTAATTTATCGCCAATGCCAATAGTTATATTGACATATCATTCTTTACGTATTCATTAATATATTTGTAAAACTCTTTTTCACTATGAATCTTATTGAGAACACCACGTGCTTGTGCAAATGAAATTATACTTTTATTCCTTTTAATTGTTTCATTGAATGAGTCACTTTAGAATTGCAAATGATCCAATAAACTTTGTCTCGCATTGATTGTTTTAAAAAAATATCACATTTCCTATTTATTTCATTTCATATAATCACCTGCTCAAAATGAAATTTCTCTAAGTTTTATTCTCTGTAGTCATTAACTTATTTTTTTAATCAGAGCTTTTGTGAATGCAATGGCAACGCGTTATTAAAAACTGATTTTTTGAGTTGCGCATGCAGATAATAAAATTTCAATTTTCCACATACGGATTTTTGTTGACCCTCAAAACCTCACCCCCTAAACAATAACATGTTCTGACATGATAATAAAAGGGCATTGGGACATCCTCTCTTTATTATTATGTTTTAAAATATCTGAGAATAAAATTTAAAAAGATAAACCTTAATTATTTTTAGAGAGGAATATATTTATAAATTTATTCGGATTATTTTCCGAATAGATACAAATTTGTACATTTTCTGAAGAGAACATGTATATATTTTCTTAATATGAAGATAGATTTTAAAAGAAAATATTATTCACCAATATTTTGTTGCTTTTCCAAGATCAATAATTTCACTTCTTTTCCCGACATGCAAATAAATAGGTTTCATCCATAATGACACTCCGAATTCATGTGATCAATACTGTTTCCAGTTATTTTCGTCGCGTTTAGAAACGGAAATCTATTATCTGATTCATTTACCAAACCCAACCGCTTGTTATTTTCCTTATCTCTAAGATTTAGTGGCAGGATTTTAGTTTTAAATTTTGAAATGTTCGATATTTTGCAATTAAGTAAGCTTCAAAGAGGTTTTCAAGACTCGAAATTAGTGATAATCATCCGGAGTAAGTGACACTTTTATCCACAAATCAATTCTTCCGGACTCAGAAATATATAAATTTAATGTATTTTGGTCTTACTCATGAAAGGAAATAATTAGGCTTCTAGTTTTATTTTCTAGAAACGAATGAACTGACGATGGAGGAAAAGCTATAAATTTAAAGAAAAACTGCATAATCTAGTTTTTCTAAGAAAGATTTTATTCTTTTGCAGAATTGATTTTAAAGAAAAGAAAATATCTAAAAGTACTGTGTATCATAAAATAATTTATTATATAATGATAGCATCCCATTTGAAGCCACTCGAAGATTATTTGGGAAAAGACTTCGTAATTATGAAATGTGGTCTGATGATAAAAATGCCATGGGAGTGGACACATCACTTTCCAAAATTTCACTCATATAATTAATTATTCACACTCAAACTCATTTTATGCTCTCTGCACTGATACTTCCACTCAATCATGTTTGTTTAACTCTATCAACTCTACTATGTTTGTTTAACTCTATATTTAACGCATCCATGCATGGAGATAGCGCGTCTTCCCCGTGATCTGGACTTCCCGGGTTCGAGTCCCGATTAGGTAATGGTTGTTCTCCTGCGTTCTATCTGTAAGAAGTATGAATGTGTCCCCCCCTATAAAAAAGGGCTGTGCAAGCGAATGTGATGAGTGAGTATCAAAAGTCACCCTTAGCCCTAGTTGGCGCTACTACAAACATGAAACGCTGATTAGGCTTAAATCGATGACTACCTCAGCGAGCCTGTCCATGGCAAGTGCCATAAGAAACAACAACAACAACTATCAATACCATAAAGCTTCAAATGCCCATTCAATGAAACTATGGCAGACGCCCTTAATTCCTGGATGTCAGTTTGAAATTTCTTCCCTTGACATTAAATATCATTCTCTGAATATCCATCGTACATGATTTTTTTTATTTAAATACGCTCGTCCAGATGCCTTTAAAAGATAGAGATACGTTTCTGATGTTCTTAAAAAATATGTGGAAATTTAATTGCTAAGTAGCCATCAACTAATTTTTTTGTCTATCAATCCTTAAGAGTTTATGGTATTTTAAAGAGGAATAAAAATTTTCTTGTCTTTGAAAGTGACTTGGCACGGTCCAATATTCTGAGATGCTTGAATTCAAATGACCTTAGCAATGACAGGGTTAATACCGTCATAAAAAGATAAAATATACTTTTTTCATGCACGTTTATGAATAGTTAATAATTCATTCCAATACTAAATGCAAATTCTTTAACTTAAGCTGAAAAATATTCCATGCATTCATAGTCACATTATAATTGTATTTAATGCTTTCCTAAAGATGAAAACTATCATCATTTCTACTATCATAAAATCAGAAATTTCAATAATAAAATACAGATTTTACTAATTATATGGATAGTTGTATAACCAAAATACTCATACATAAACTTCATTATACTTTTTTTAAAATATAAATTAAATGGATTTTGTTTGTCATAGAATTTTAGAATACCGAATGTGAATCTGTATACATGTTAAAGTAAATTATTTTCGTAATATAATGCGTTTCGTCTCGTAATATTATAGAACAAACAAAATGTTGAAAAAATAATTAACTTCTATCATAAAATCGAGAATTTCAGAAATAAATTGCTGATTTTACTGATTACACAGCTAATTATATAGTCAAAATCATTTTATTATGTCTTTTTCCAATATAAAATGGATCTTGTTTACCATTAAATTGCTGAATGTGAATCTTTGCAAGTGTGGAAGTAAATTATTTCAATAATATTATAGAAATAATTCACTTTCATATGAATTCATGGAATGTAATCAGTAAAATTACATTTTTTACTGATTGCATGGAAAGTTATATAATGGAAATACTCATACATAAATTTTATTATGTTTTTTTAATATAAATTAAATGGATTTCATTTTTCATTGAATTATAGAATACCGAATGTGAATCTGTATACTTGGGAAAGTGAATTATTTCCGTAATATTGTTTTTTTCTCGTAATATTATAGAAATAATTCACTTTCATAGTCACAAAAAAGTTTGAAAAAATAATTAATTTCTATGATGAAATCTAGAATTTCAGCAATAAAATGCTGATTTTATTGATTACACAGCTAAATTACACAGCTCAAATATAAACTAAATGGATCTCGTTTTCAATTGAATTACCGAATGCCAAATGTGAATCTTTGCACGTTATGACAGTGAATTATTTCAATAATATTATAGAAAAAATTCACTTTCATAGTCACAAAAAAAGATTGAAAAAATAATTCACTATCATAAAATCGAGAATTTCAGCAATAAAATGCTGATTTTATTGATTGCACAACTAAATTACACAGCTGAAATATAAACTAAATGGATCTCGTTTTCAATTGAATTACCGAATGCCAAATGTGAATCTTTTCAGGTTGAGACAGTGAATTATTTCAATAATGTTATAGAAATAATTCACTTTCATAGTCACAAAAAAGATTGAAAAAATAATTCATTTATATCATAAAATAGAGAATTTCAGCAATAAAATGCCGATTGTACTGATTACACAGCTCAAATATAAACTAAATGGATCTCGTTTTCAATTGAATTACCGAATGCCGAATGTGAATCTTTGCTTTTGTGAAAGTGAATTATTTCAATAATATTATAGAAATAATTCACTTTCATAGCCAGAAAACTTTCCCAAACACTTGAAGGAAACAAACATTTTTGCTTGAAATGCATCTTGAGACATATTCTCGCTACTTCATCCTGAAGAACAAAAGCGACGGCATGTTGAAATTTTGAGTGTGGAGAGACAGATAGACGCAAGGTATGCATTTACGAGATGAAGCGACAGAGTTTAATTATATCTTCCTGGGGAAAATACACAGCAGAAGAGTGGAAATTAGATGCCGTGAATAATAGCATCAGCAGAGCATAAATTCAACGCCGATTCACTTGGGAGAGATTTCTGCGATGAAGCCGACTCAGCGTTGCTGTCGAAAAGCCCGATCCTTTTTGGGGGAAAGATTCATGGGGCGCTTGTCTCCCAAAGAGTTCAGTGGTTTCATAAAGGAGGTTTTGTGGAAAGGATGAAAAGCTTTGAATTCGAGAGTCTGGATTTCTTTTATTTTCAGGAAATGCGTGTTTTATCGTAAGTTTATGGAATATGGGGATGTTACAGTTTCTATTAGTTTCAATATATTTATTATATTTTAGGTTTTAAAATTCTTGTGAAATATGTCTTTTAAAAATATGTGATAACCTAAAACTGATGCGAGGTATATTTATTTTTAAATTACTTATTCATTCTTTGCTCATTCTAAAATAAATTATTTACAAGAACTAGTTATTAAATCGATTATATTTTTTCTAAAACCGATGTTTCGAATGAACTTTATGTTAAATTGCTCCAATAAATTATATGATGATCGGCAATGTGAGTATAAATATGTTAAGACGGGTTGTATTTCCTAATTTATATATTTAAAAAAACTCCTCTCAACAAGCTAGAAGGCAAAGGTAGGCTTCTTAATATTCAAGTTACTATCTTAGTATTGATGGAAACTATTAAATTTTTAACTATTTAGAAATAGTGAAAATTAGGGCTTGAAAATAACTTTTCAATTTCTAAATTCTGATATATTACAGTTATCGAAAAACTTAAATACAAATTTTTTTGTCCAAATGAGGCGTTAATTGGGTTTATTTTTTTCTATTTTTAGTATTTAGATAGTTATATTGGAATGAAAATTTTGAAACCATACCATTTCTACTCTCCCCTCCCCCCGTTGAGTTAGATGGATCATTTATGAGCTCTTCCGAGATTTTTAGATGTCTAACAAGATATTCCAAACCAGTTAAAACCCAAGCAAAATTACTCCATTTATCTTGTTAACGAGATGACATTGGCAAAGAGTTACTTATTAGGATTTACTTATTAGGATCAGCTACATTTCTAATTTCTCTTTATCAAAGCGTACATAAAATACTGTATTCATCTAACGAATGAGAAAGAACAACTTTAATATTTTCATGAATTGGAAATTTTTGGATTCCTTTCGGCCTGGGAGAAACATTTCTGTCCTTTGTTTCATTAATTTATAAATGCAACAGATGAAAAACCCAAAAGGCTAAGAGAATGAAATTAGCCATTACATTAGAGCAGAGAATGACTATAAGAGGTGTATTTTAATCCATAATGAGGGGAGAAGAATTTTTTTGGACTGAAAAAAAGTAATAAAATACTTTCAAATATACAGAAGATGTCTATCTTTTGCATTTAAGTAACATTTATACTTTAACCAAATTGATAAAATAATTTTCATTTAGTTATTAAGCATTGAATAATAAATTTAACCAATTTAAACTTTGTACA
Organism: Argiope argentata; assembly: GCA_026289955.1. Classification (NCBI taxonomy): domain Eukaryota; kingdom Metazoa; phylum Arthropoda; class Arachnida; order Araneae; family Araneidae; genus Argiope; species Argiope argentata. The sequence goes on along the minus strand of JAOUZG010019159.1, from coordinate 26,851,486 downwards.
CAAATTAATTCTTATGAAAGAATTTATAGATACTTATGAATTTAATTATGAATTTATTAATACTTATGAACGAATTTAACTATTACTTTATTACTTACAAAGGCATTTTTTGTTTCTCTTTTTCTATGCTTCATAGAAATTTTTCAACATTTCCTTGATTATATTTTTGTATTGTAATTAATTATACTGTTTGTAAGCTGTATAGATTTATTACAACACTAACCATTCTAACTTTAATTTCTTTTATTCTTATTGTTTTATCTTTCTTATTTTAAATATATATCTAAAAAAACTCGTTACTATTCAAATGTATTTCCAAAAACTTGTAAGGGAATATAAAACCAAGTTTTAGAGTAAAAATTGTAGTTTTAAATCTAAAATCTTCATTTTGAATCACGTACAATCCTTTTTACATGAAAAAACTATTTTAATGTATATCACCTTAGAAGAAAATAGGTATAAATTCTTATTGAAGTTTCTTTCTTGTAGTATTTGTTAGTATTAATACAAAAACACATTATGAGGGTTCCACTCAATAAAAAAGTTCAAATCACATAAGTTGAATAATCATAGCGATATACCTGTGATCATAACGATCACAGCACACAAAGCGACCAGACAGAATTAAACAGAAGGATAGAATCTCTATAGCGTCACTCTACGGTCTTTCTAAACGCCTTCTATACTCCATTGAACCCTCAGTGTAACTGCCGACACACTACTATACGACTGGATACTCTTCACCCGACTCGATGCTGCTTCTACAATAAATTCCAGGACTCGACTCTCAGCTCAATTCAGCAATCGTAAGAGCTTCGATGGATTAATCCATCTAATTAACTGTTGATTCACTATACTACTTAATACACGATTGTCTTAAGCTTATACTATCAGCCTTTTTTTAGTTTCCCGAATTGGACGCAGAAGATTCTGGAAGAATTGGCGATATCTCCGTTTTGACTGGTTCGATCTGCTAAATTCTGATAGATTCATATTATCTAATTTGTCTCCAAGTCTCCACATTAATCGTCAAAGCACCAAGTTTGTAGTAACATCCTGAGATTATTGATTCGGCATCCAATCGGAATGCAAGAGCTGATCTTTCTTTCCAGAGATTGATATAACCTGCCTGAAAGCAATTTTACAGATTTGTAAAAATATCTTGAAACATTAACAGGAAAAAGCGTAACATAGGTTTATCATGATGAATTATTGGCCTATGCTCTTCTTTAATTTGAAAGTAACTAGCAATTAGACTGTTACATTAGACATCGGCACTATTTTTTCATCATAGACATTGTCACGTGTTTTTTTGAACTATTAATCTATTCCAATCATCTAAATACTCATAATCCGTTCAATGTAAAGATGTAATTCTTTAATTTGAGGTAAAAGTTTTGCTAAAAATTTTATTAAATTGGATTCTATAGAGAAAAAATTTTGATTTTTAAATGTGTCCACATTCAAAGAATGGAAAAAGGAATTGTATTCTGAAAATACTACATGCAATTTAAAAAAAATTATTTTTTGGATTTTTATACAATTATATTTGATGAAAATTAAAAATAGGCTTTTTATGTTCGTCTTATCGTGTTTTTTTTCCTTCCTAATTAATATATTCAATATTTCTCATTAATTAGTTTCAAAACTTATAAGAATATTCTAGAATATTTTTGAAATTTCTATATGAATTTAAATTATGAATTGTAAAATCAAAGCAATTTGTAAAATTTAAAAAAAAAAACTCTTGCTTTGTTTGAGCAATTTAAAACATAAATGCATACAATGCAAAGAAAGTAATTCCAAGTAATTATAGACTATTATTGAAGCCTTTACAAAGTAAACAAGAGATTAAAGAATAGATAATATTATAATTATCAATAAAATATTTTCAATTTATTGACTAAGTTTTAAACTTCATTTAAGTATATCCTAGAAATATCAGGCTCACAGAACCCCAACGTAAATGTGGATATAAAATCATGACATTCCTATTTACTAATTCACCTGATTCAGGTATTTCAAAACCTGACAACGATAAATATTTTCTTTAGTACTTTATAGCTTCTAAAATCCACTATTTCCATTTCTGAACCATTGTATAGCAGTTCTCTTTCTTTCTCAGACTTTCTATAAATTACAATGCATAGTATCATTTTTTTGCCCTCTTAAAAGAATAGCTTTTGCTCTGTAAAAATATTTTGCTCGTTAGGGTTGGGATTTTTTTCTTTGTATCTTTCTGCGCTATTCTCTCTTTCCTCCTTTCATGTGCATATATATTTGCCATCCACAGACAGCGGAATAAATCCAGCTTCCCTCCTATTTCCATTTCTTCAGTAGTTTATCTGAGATTCTCTCTGGTTAATACAGAAGTAGTAAAATATCATTTTAGTCTATTTTTGGATACTAAAAATGGGAGAGTTTTTTTAATGTTATTTATATGTGACTTACAATAACTGAATTTAATGAATGATTAGTTTGATATGCAATAAATGTGGGAGTCTAAAAAAATCTTCCAAAACGTTAGACTCTTCAGATAGCGGTGTTTTAGTGGTGTGATGTCTAAGGGTTTTTTAATATTTGCGGGTTAGTTTCTAAACCAAGATTAAAATAATACAAACGAAAGATAAAGAGACTTCTTTAAAAAAATAAAATTATTTATTTAGAGTTAAAGGGGAATATTTACAGGGAAATATTTTTTTAAAAAAAAGAAATAAAACATGGAGACAATAAATAAACAGAAAGTTAGATTATTTCCTCTAGGAGGACGTTAGAAGTAACGAAACATTATGATTGAAAACATATTACCGCATAGCTTTGCGAGCGGGAACCGCTAACGTATGGAGACAGACGTCTTTCTTTTACAGATGTTAGTGGGGCCTCTGGCCCAATATTAATTGGGACAGTTTTTCAAAAACTCGATAGATGGTGTTTTTCTGGTATGTAGTACAAATTAAAAGTATCTCCCTCTGGGAAAGGATCTAACCTTTTACAATTCTAGCTTTGAGTTATGTCTATCATCGGGTGTTGATAAAACAAAAATGAAGACAAATGTTGGTTAAATAAAGTAGCTCTGTGGAGTATCCTACAAAAATATTCATAACAAATCAGGACAAAAATTTAATCATGTCAAATTTACAATTCTTTGCTGAAACTATAAGCATTAAAACAGAATATTTACTTAATCCTTCAATTTGTTTTTAACAAACACGTGCCCAGAATTTATTATAAGTTAAAACTTAATTTTTACTATGACAGGTATACTGATCAATGATTAATGATAGTAAAACGCTAAAATGTTAGCAATATTAATATCAATTGAATATTGTTATGGTAGTGAATGATTTCATTTAGAAAAATAAAAAATAACGATTCTATTATTACTAAAGCTTTTCGAAGTAAAACGTTAGCGTTATTAATAAATCGCTAACGTTTCAGTAAGTCGAAGCGGAAAACAGCCTTACGAACATTGTTGATGAAGGCTTAAAGCTGAACATTGCTATGGCAGAGAATGATGTCCGGTAATTTCTTGTTTTTATCTATCACATGAGCTTCATTCAATTCGAAAATATATCACTCCTCCACAGAAATTGTTTATTTCAATGCTAATATCCCTAGATTCGGTTTATGTAACCAGGATGTATTGTATATTCAAGATCAGTTTATGTATTCAAGATCTCTTCATGAACTTAAAATCTATTCACATATTTAAGACATATTCAAGATCAGTTTATATATTTAAGAATTATTCATGTATTTAAGATTTATTCTTGCATTCAAGATCTATTCATGCATTCAATTATAGAGTCTGGATTCCCAAGAGTTAGTTCTTTTTTTCTTACTTAAGCTGACAAAAGACGCATTAATGGCATCAAACCCGTCAATGAAGACATTATTATCGGTCTGGTGTCTAAATAATAAATAAAACAAAAATTATCCAGTGCGAAATATGAAAAATATAAAGATTTATCATAAAAATAAACATAACACAGACAAAGGAATCTTTTATACACATCCATTAGCTTTTAAGTAATTGGACTTTACCTACAAACTTCGTGTTAATTTGCATATTCGTGTTTCTACTTTGTTTCTGCTACTCTTATTTACTCTGAGAGGGTATGATCTAACCTTAATCCCTAGGATCCATTTACTGTAGATGGATTAATTATAATACATTTATTTTAAATCATTTCCTTCACCATCGAGGATTTTTTTGAGCAACCGTAAGGTGATTAGAAGACATGGAATTAGTTTGTCAAAGAAGAAGAGACTGTAATTAAAAATGCTAAGTGGAACTCTAGGAAAAATTCTAGATGTTTGCGGTACCAGTTAATTAAACAATCAAGACAACAGAGAATTTGAGGGGATTAACGGATTGTAAAGTGGTATTTAGTAAAAGTTCCAGAAAACGTTTAAAATTTAAAAATAAGCTTTTGGGCAAGTAAATAGAACTTTATGTATAACTTTACAAACCTAAAAAAAGAAGTCGGGAGTGAATTTCCAGTTTCCTAAGAAATCTCATAAAAGCTATGAATATTTCAAAATCAGTTTGGGATTCTATCTATTCGAAAAACATTGCTTTAGAATTTGTCAGCTTGATGTAAGTGGGGATAGATTATTATTTGAAGAAAATGTAATGAAAGAATTTGGAAAAGAAAAGTGGAAGTTGTGTACAACTTCAAAAGAAAAAGAAAATAGTTGTTTTAATTTTGAAAAAAAAACTATTCTAAAATTTTTTAGGGGATACAATAAGAGAGAAATATCAGTACCAGATTATAAGTGGCAAGATAGGAGTTACTTGTTTCCCCATTCTTTATCCTACATTTTTAATTTCCAACATTGACGGCTATGGTTTTTGTGAGATAAATTGTTATAATTCTTTTTATTTTTTAAATTTTAATAAGGTAATAACACTACAAAGTTGGGGTTACTAACTCAGAAACACTGGATACTGTGTTATGAATAAAAGAAACCAAAAAACGAAAAACTTAATAAACATTTATATTTCATAAACTTTTGATACATAAAGTACTTGATCAAGACTAATAATAAGGTTAATTTTTTTCGAATTTGTGGAGTTTTCCACACCTATATAATTTTTTAATTACAAATTTTAAAATAATTCTAATTTTTAATTTTAGTTGTCAATACATTAAGTGGTTAAATTGTGTAAATTAGAAAGAAAAATTATTAGTAAGAGTAACTATTGTTACAAAATTTGCATCGGTCCAAAATCGAATATTATAAATTTCATATTAAAATATCCATTATCGCATTCAAATATTTAAACAAAACTTTTGAAAACTAAAACTTATCCATTAGATATATTCTTAGCATTTAAGTAAATGAACTCTCGAATCAAAGAAATAACTTTCCTGAACTCTATTTAGATCTATTTTGCAGATTCTGTAACGCGAAAAGAAGAATGTGCTTTTTCTCAGACTTTGCACTTTTGGAGAAACATTTATTCTTGTATCTGCAATGAAGTCTCTTATCAGTAGCTCTAACTCCTCGCCAGAAGTTGACTAAAGTATCATGAGTAACAACAGACTTTCCTCTTTCGCAATCTATGTAGAATAATCTTCACCATAAAAGAATATTTCCCTCGTTAGGATTGATTTTATTCTTTTTATATCGCTCTTCTTTTCTCATTCTACCTACACTCTACGTGGTTATATAAATAAGTTCAGTTCTAGTCGAATGTTCATATCTTTCGTGGTGTTTATATGACAATCCACTGCAGTTATTATGGCATCTGATCATGGAAAAATGTGTCTGTCATAGCTTTGATAGTGACTTATAAGTACTATCCTTATATCCTATTCAATAATAAATATGTTGAAGTATTGTCTTCAGTTTGGTTAAGTATTTGATATCCAGCTGTGTTATTTACATTTGGGTAGCATAGCTTGTTTTTTTTTTAAAATCCTTTCTAGAAAATTACCCATTTTCTTAAGCTTTAAACCATAGCTTACAGAACATTTTAAATTCTTAAAAACTAAAATAATACTCCGAGCATTTTATAATTCCATCGACTTCTTTCTTCTTTCAATTCAATAGTATATATTAGAAATCATTACCAAATTTCAGAAGGTTTACAATTAATCATCAGCATTATACAAAAAAAAACCCGAAATATATAATAAAAATATATTTATAAAAAATCGGTTGCCTTTACCTTTTAATTACATTTTAATTGAAATAGAAATAATAGCATTTATAAAATGTCTGAATAAGAATCGTCTGCTAAGTGTCTATTTACAGATTTAGATCAGGATATTTACCGAACAACTTGTATTGCTGAATTCTGAATGTAATTATTTTGTATTTTTTCATTATGGACTTAATAACAAAGATGCTGAATAACTACAAATAAATTGTAAAAAATGTTCTTAATATCGGGAAATGAATAATTTTTTTAAAAAAATATTTATTTTTACTAAATTACTTTTTCTAAGAATTTATTAAACCCTTTAATTAAAAGACAAATCTGATTTTGTATATACATAATTATTTAATTCTCGTTAATAACATAAATCACCTTTGAAATCCTGAAGTTGTTTTCAGGAAAATTTTTACTTTTAAATTATTGAATACATTTATTGATTTCCAAATTTGAATACTCAAAATTGGGTTATTCGGTAAATATCAAAAACGTAATTGTAAACGAAAAGATTAAATAAAGTACTTCAAATATTAGTTAATTAATTAATAATTAAAATTTATTGTAATTTTTTTAAATTATCTATTAGAATAGGAGAAAACTGTTTGTATTTTTTTAAAATCACAATTCCCGTGTTTTTTTAAAACGAATAAAAATTCTATGTTTATTTTCATTTTCATATTTAAAATATAAATCCACTTGAATAGAAGACAACAAAATCCTTTCTGTATTGAGAGTTTCCTATTTATATTTTTAAATTTTTTATCCAAAATAATTCATCACAAGTTTTTAAAAGTAAATTCTAATGTTTTTTTATTTAATGAATTATTTATTGTATTTATATTTTATTAACTAATTATTTATGTGTGATTATTATTTAATGTATTTTTAACTATGTATTTAATGTATTTTATAATTATCATTTAATACATTGTTTGTTGGTTCCTACTATTAGTTCACACACTCCCTATCTATAATATATAAGCCTAATTCAAATTTTCAATCGTAAATAAAATACTTTTTATTTATCCACTCAAGTTCAAATACATTTTTTAAACTTGTAGTGTGACTCTTGATGTTCATGCAGTTTTTTCAAATATTAATTCATTAATTTGGTTATTTTCTATTAATTAAAAACTAACTGCCCTGCCAAAAAACTTCATTTCTCCGCCGACAAACGAATAAGACTTCGGTTTGTTGTTTTTTTTCCTACGCTAATGAGTTTCGATTTGCTAGGCTTAGCATGATTCCGATCAATTATTTCAAACGATTCTGTTTACTGTCTTAGGTTTGTTAGTAAAAATATCATTAGTTAGTAAAATTAAACATTGTTAATTAATTGATTTTTCGAATTTATTTTGAAGTACTTGTGAATTAAATAGAACCGAAAAAAAGGAAATTAAAAGATTTTAATCTGAATAACCTTACCCCGACTGGTGTTGAAAATTCAGACACAAGCTGTGTATTCTGTTTGTTGACAGCTGTATTTTCAACGGAACCGGACTTGATTTTGATTAATTATTTCGTTGTCAGGTAAATACTGTAAATATTTTACGTTAGTTGTGGACTTCTGTTATTAAATTGTATTTATGTTAGGTACATATTTTTCATACAAAACTAAAACATTTTCTTTTTTTATATCTAAGTTAGAATTGACTTTAATTTTTTATTATTTGTCTATAATTATTAATCATTTAGTGTATTATTTTACGGAAGGTAGTAATAAATAAAAAAAATTATGTATTAGTACATTAATGCGTTAAATAATACACTAAATGATTAATAATTATAGACAAGTAATAAAAAAATAAATTCAATTCCAACTTAGATTTTTTTAAAAAATTTAGTTTTGTACGAAAAATATGTGACTAACATAAATACAATTTAATAACAAAAGTTATTAAATTGTATTTATTTTATTTACATATTAAACTAACATAAATTGTATTTATGTTTGTTTTAAATGTCTTATATATTTCTTCAGTCTTCAATGATCCTTCTTAAAAACATCATTATCTCTTTGTCAGAAGTTATCTAAGGTATAATGCACAACATCATCCTTTCTTTCCTTTTCGCTGCCTTGGCAGAGTAATCTTTGCCGAGGAAGAATATTTTTCTCGTTAGGATTGGTTTTTCCTTTCTCTGTTTCTCCTTTTTTTCTCCTTTCCCCTTTCCTCCCCCCCCCCTCTATCGCTCTCACTATATCTATATATGTTGGTTCCACAAAGCCATGGACAGAAATCCAGCCACCGTCATACTTTCATTTCTTTCTCGTATTATCCTCACAGTCTCTGCGGTTAACGCAGCCTCCCATCGCAGGGAAATATTACAGCAGTAGTGTCTTAAATAGTGTCGATAAGAGGGATTCATAAATATTATTCAGATATCATCCGCAATAGGTAAACGCAATAAATAAGTATGATGATGTTTATTCTTCGTTTTGTGTAAACACTTACGGTCGAGTAATACCTTTCGAATTTCCTTTATCGAATAAAACTAGCAAGTCTGAAAATGCAGATATTTAGGTTTTTAATATTTTTTTTTTACAAAAGGAAAATCATACTCCATATTTATTTTGAATTTGTACAGATTTGAAATTATCTTGAATTATATAGAAATAAGTTAATAATTTTATAGTTTTCAGTTTTTTCATAAATGATTTATTAATCCTATTAAAAATATCATTTTGAATTTTCCCTTAAATTAATATAGAATGGAATTCGAAAAGTATTTCAATTTCAACAATTAAAATGAATAAAAAGATAATTTAAATTGCACGAGCACGTGGACCTTGGCCGTTCAAGAAATGATGTTCTGACTTGATGCATTGAAATATGCATAGCAGATTTCATTTGAATCTTTTATTTTTTATTTTTGTTGTCGTTACTATCATTTACTTTTTGCTCCTAACAGAATGATTTTTTCTTAAAAAATATGGTTATAAAAATCTGATTGTTTCATATGCAGTATTGATATTAAGGCTTAAATTTCAAATCTGAGAACTTTTATCTAATTTTTTGTCTCGGAAATTTTTGACTTACTAGAAAGCTATCGTCTTTTGATATATAAGAATCATTCTGCTTTGCTTGTTCTTAAAGTTCCTTTATGCTGATAAGGACAGTAATCATCTCGTAGAATAGGAAACTAAATTTTAAATTTCTTATAAGGTTTTGCAAAACTGTTTATTTGAAGTTAATAAAAAGAAGTCAACGGATTTTATTTTTATGATTGATCGTATTCTTCAAACAATTATTTATGAGAATTATGAATATAGTAGAACGTACAGATGCAACATTAAAAAGATCATTAGAACATTCGTCACTTATAATAAATATCAATCACTGATTACAGGTTTCGTAAACATTAATAATTTTAGCGAATTTCTTTAATATTTACAAAGTTTCCTTTCGATATTCTCAAGAAAAAAAAACCTCGATCAAAAGAATAAAAATTGCGGACATCATCATAACATCATTTTTTCTTATAATTCTATTGTGAGATATATTTTATTCAAATACCATTATCTGTGAATTGTATGATAACAAGAACAGAATTTAATGAAAAAAAATAATGAAAATAGTTAATTTTAAAATTTTAGCTTATCAATAAAAAATGCTAAGTTATCGTGTTAGGGATTTGCAACCAGTTCATAGATTAATTATATTATCACGTACAAATTTATCGTAAAATGTTTTTCTGTCCTTTTGATATCTACATTTGTCGCCTAAAATTAAAAATAAACTTATTTATGGTAAATTTTAGAATTTACATAATAAGAATATAATATCATTATTATATCAATTTTAGACCACAGTAAACTACTGTTACTTATGATTTTTTATAACTCTTATTTTTTTTTAATTTATGAATAATATTAATTTTGAAATCATGAACTTTTTAATTATAAAGAATTTTCCAAACCGAAATAAAATTATTTTCAAATAAAATATTAAGTCTTCACCATTTAATTCAGCCATTAAATTCGCAAAAGTAACATTTTCACTGTGTTTGAAGCGGATACTAGGTTACTAGACGTTATTAATGCATCTCATTAGGAATTTCTGAACTCAATTAATGTTAAAATTGTTTACAATATTGCAACATAAATCGGTAAGTTCAAAAATTCCCCATGAAGAGAAAAAAAATGTTAATAAATGTTAAAATCGTTAGTATAAATATTGATAAAAGGTTTAATTTTCCAAATCACATTATGTAATTAACAATTAAAAATAATTCGTATTTTGACTTTTATATTTATATATTTAGTTTAACGCAATTGATTAAAGTAGATTTAAAAAATCTTTCAAACTGACTTTTTTTCCTATTTTCTATATTTACTTTTTATTATGAATTTTTTTTACATTATCATTAAAATGTCAAATAAATCACATGTAAATAAATTAAACTCCAATCAAATATTTAGACATTTGATTTTTGCACATGTATTTTTCTAAGCGTTCTACTAAACAGTTTTACACTGATTCCTGTTAAAAAAATTATAATTTGTTTACAGTTAAAAAATTGTAATTTGTGTACAGTTGAAAAATTGTAATTTGTGTACAGTTGAAAAATTGTAATTTGTGTACAGTTGAAAAATTGTAATTTGTGTACAGTTGAAAAATTGTAATTTGTGTACAGTTAAAAAAATTGAAATCTAATTCGATGTTTTAAACACAGCTGTTTTTCTATAAAAATTAAAACAAACTTTAAAAAGATGGATTTTTTTCATAATGAAATTTTATGCTATATAGGTAAGGTAATGGATTGAAACTGGAATACTTTCATTTTGAAAGTAATTGTAGTTACATGTACAGTTTTATGAAAAGAAATTAAAATTCGTAAAAACAATTTGATAAAAGCAAAAGAACATGGCTATCATTAATCTTACAATTCTCAAAATTCCTATAGTTTGCTTTAGAACCTTTTTACACACAAATCTCTGTCAATCGAACACCTTTTATACAAATTCACTGATCCCATTTTCAATTTTATATTCTCTACAAATTTAATGGCATATTGTCAATTATTATGTAACCCCGATAAGTCAAGAAACAGGTTAAAATACCCGTATGAAATTCCGCCAAATTACTTATTTTGGCGCGTTTTCTCGATAGCATTCCGCCATAATTATATTCGGTGGAGTATGAAAGTGCGTCGAAATAAGTTAAACGCCGTATTTATTTCACAATGAAACTCATTAAGCGGCGACGTCTCTAATCCAGAAAGGATTACCGCTCAACTTATCACCGTGATAAATGGCTGAGGCAGAAAGTATATAATTAACTATTTTCTGGAAGTATTAGCTTTCCCATGCTAGTTTAGTTTTATCAGAAAATGTTAAATAACGTTCAATGCACTTTCAATCATCATTATTAATGCATTTCAAACAGCTCTATTAGAATAAAGTTTAAAACTAAAATCCTAATTACCGTCTTTAATTGTTTGTTAATTACTCAAAATTAAAATTTATGGGGGGGGGGGGTTCAGATTGTTTAAGACATTTATTACAACTATCTTGTTTTTAAGTTGCTAAATTTTATCAAGAGCATATTAATCTAGAAAAATATTATTAGAAAATTCAAATATATATATATAAATGTATAAATTCAAATTATATTAAGTAAAAATTATTTCCGAATTGGAACATCTATGAAAACTTCATAGATAGATGCCGATATATATATATATATATATATATATATATATATATATATATATGACATTTATTATACACTCAGAAATACATAATAAATACAAATATTAGGATTCATAAAATGATTAAAATAATAAGTTACATTTTAATGCAGGAAAAAAATATCAGAGTAGATATTCCCTAATAATTGGTATGATGATTTTCTATATATCTAGATTTTGTTATTGTCGGACATCAACTCATAACGCATATTGGTCATATTACTTCTTTTGTTTGGTTTTTCTTTTCCCCACCGCTTTTCACCTATTTATTAATGTTTTTTATTGTTATCATGTTAGAAAATGATGTTGTTTTCGATCGAGGTTTTTAAAGCCTCAAAGTGAGTAGGCAACAAATTGCCAATTAATCGTGGTCGAGGCATCAATTTATCGATTTTAGGGTGGTTAGAAAACAATGGAAAATGGCATCATATTTGGTGATTTATCTCCAATTAAAGTTACAGCTTGACTTCCAGATTATTCATTCTCTGAATTCCTAAGAATTGTCTTAACTAATTTAAATCATTAACCAGTTTTAACCGGTTTGAAACAATCACAAGACTTTCCGATAACACATGTGCCAATATTTTTTAAGAAAATGTTTTTTTCATTTCAAAATCAGTCGAGGTCAAAAATTTTCTTTGCCATTTTGAAAAATTAAAAATGAAAGTTTATATATATATAATATAATTTTTTTAATAGAGAGAGAAATAGAGAGAGAAAAGTTTCATGATTGTTTCAAACCGGTATAAACTTGTTAGTCACTTAAAATAAGTAATGACTTAAAATTAATACTGTTCTCACATGAAAACTTGAAATTTGTGATCGTAAATTTCTTTTTCTTTTTTTATTATTATGTTTAAATTCCTAAAGGCTTTAAAAAATATTCAACATTCATTGGTGGAATTTGTAAATAACATTTTTTTTAAGTGGCACTTGCTTTATTTTGATGAATAAAGGAATCTGTTATTTATTTGTAGCATATTCATGAAATGATAACATTTCCCTGAAATTTAAACCTGAATGTTCTGTAACTCACTCACTAGATGGGGTTTTGAGAAGAAGAATGGATCGCCTTACCATTTTCAGAACGTTGAACCGTACATCAATTCTTATGAGCCTTGTAAGTGATTGATTTATCAAATCCTGCTATCTTTATATAGCACCACTAAAGCTGTTTTTATCTAGGTTTGTGTGAAGGTATAAATATTACATTTGATTATTTCATAAACCATATCTTAATAGTCTGATCAATATCTTGAACCAATTGTCAAAGTGTCTCAGATGTGATCACTTTTCTCTCAGATATGATTACTTTAGCTTAAAAACATTCGGTTTTTGAACATAAAAGTACATTTCAAAATGTTACATTATTCTAGATTTTATTCGTATTTTGTTTATACAATAGAATATGTATTTTACATTTTTTTCTTATGACATTCCTTCGAAAAATTCTTATAAGCACATTTTTTTATGGTATATCAATATTCAAAGTTAGACAGCAAATTATAATAAATGTTTTTTTTTTCTTATTTCACTACTTACGTTTCTTTGCTTTCTACAAGTGAGAGGAAGATATTAGTACGAATTTGGCAGCAAACATCGATAACATGGTTTCTACAAGCGTTAAAACATGTAACTTCAACAGAGTTTCAGCATATGAAATAGATATAAATTAAGACTATGCAATCAAGAGATAACAAGCAAAGAACAATCAAAGCACTTTTCTTTGTAAATTATCTGATTAAATATTTTTAAAAAATATATTTCGTTTGCGCATGCTACAGTTACAAATATTGTTCAACATTAAAACCAGTTTATTATCATGTTAGAACATAATGTTATTTTTGGGGTGAGTATTTTGGCGTCCAGAAAAATCCATAGGGGAAAATTTAGCATTTTATTATCTGCACGAGCATCTTCAAAAATCAGCTTTTAATAATGTATCGCCATTGTCTTTACAGAAACTCCGATTTAAAAAAATAAGTTAATGACTGCAGCAAATAAACCATGGAAAAATGTCATTGTGAGTACGCGATTATATAAAATGAAATAAATAGGAAATGTGATATTTTTTTAAACAATAAAGGCGAGGCAAAGTTTTGTTTGCAGTACTGAAGCGACTCATTCAATGAAACAATTAAAGTAAATAATTGTTAATAAAGCACGTGGTGCTTGGTCATTCAAGAAATTATGTTCTGACATGATACATTGAAATATGCATAACTGATTTCATTTTAATTATTTATACTTTTTTTTTCAACGAAATATACTTCGACACTATTTCAGGAAAAATTTGTAGTGAAAAAAATTAATTTAAAAGATATTGCCATATTTGAGATTAAAAAAAACTTCCATTCTTATGAACTTTTCTTTATTATAATAAAATGCATGTAAACCGAAGATAATTATTTTAAAGAAAATTAATTAAATAAAAGCAAAGATGTAGGAAGACTTATTTGCAACACTATGCAAAAATTACATTATTTTTTCAGAAAATTCTAGAAACTGCTCGTGATGCATAAATTTAAGTGCATTCTTTAGTTCTTTCAAATATAATAATTAACTTTATTTTTGATGCACGAGTAAAAGCGGTTTTTCCCCTTTTCTTTTCTTCTTATTTTGAAATAAATCAAATTGTTTTCTAAGAAGATTTTTTCCGTAATAATTTTTTTAAAATATGTGATAAATCTAATTATTAGGGACTACATGCAAAATAATTATATATTCATATGTTGAATTTATTTTTATAATCTGTTAATATAATGAATTAATAGTTTATAATGCGAAAAGAGTGTTAAAAATTGAAATTTAACCTTCGATTTGTCATTAAGAACGATATTTATGTCAAAAAAATTTGTGGTTTGATTTTTACGATTTAAATTAGTTAACCAAAAATGACTAAAATGATTTTCAACGTTTATTTTAAAGTAATCTGATTTTCAGTCAAAAATAATTGTGAAACTTGAATTTTCTGCCTCTCCTTTATTCCAAATCTAATTGACTCGTGAATCATTCATTTTTAGTGTAACAAAAATAAAGTTTAACAGAATTTCAATGACATAGCGAGACAGTGATATGTTATCAAGGCAATTCAATGTATAATACAATAATAAACCCACAACTCACTCTAATTTAATACGCCAAATATGACTAAGAAATGATGGTATAAGTAATAATATTAATTCTCAGAATATTTTGTCTCTCAGCAAGAAAAAAAGATCTATTGATATTTCTAATGAATGCAGGGTCAGCAATCTGCAGGTGTTTTCACATATTTGCGATCAATTGGAGATTTTGCCGAAAAAAAATTGAACATAATCCTGTTAAAGTTCAAAATAAATAAATACTTCTCGAAAATTCAATGAGAATATATAAATGCGATAGAAGAAAAGCAATTCAATGGAATACCTTTAACCTCTTAACCAGTTTATTTTCCTTACTATCTAATAAGATGACACCTTCTATTTTGGGAATATCTTCTTATTTTGATTCAAATGGAAATCCATGGAATACTTGGCTTATCTACGTATTCGAAGTCATTTTACTATTGAATTATAATTGCTATGAATTATTTTTTTTGTTTAAAACTATCAAAATTCGATAAATCGATTCACGTACGGCATACGGGTAAACCGGTTAGGGGGTTAATCTATTGGTTTGTTGATCGCAGAGCACGCTCTCTACCTGCTCTTTGAATACTATTAAACTTTTGTCGTTTGTTTGTCTGAGTTTCAAGTTTTTACTGGAATTCGTTACGAAGTTTCTTTATTGAGCATTTTTACAGAACACTTTAGAAATTTCTATACTATTTCTATTGAAATAGTCATACTATTCTTTCAAACATTTTCAAAAATATTTTTATTTACAATAATGGTTTGTTTTTAGGATTACCGAGACAGAAATGTGTAATATACTTTTCAATCACAATTCAGCAAATTAATATATGATCTATAATAACATTTAGTCAAATTGTATGCACTAATTTATGATTGTAATACTCTATTTCATTTTTAAAGCGCAATTATAGGTTAATTTATTATTAAATATTGTATTATCCTTTACTGTAGTTTCAACAACGTTTGAATTTAGAGAAATATTTTCAATGTTGTTTACTGTTTAAAATAATATTAATCATAATTTTGAATTTAATAACACTTGTTTTTAATTTTACACAAAAGATTGGAAAAAAAATTTACATCGCAAAAAAGAGTAAAGTATTTAATGTGAAAATATTTCTTTTATTTGATTTAAAAACAAATATACGCATTTAATAATTTTCTAATAAAGTTTAAAGCTCTAATACTGTTATGTTTGACAAAAATTAAATTTTAAAATCGGTTTTTCACTCCTCGATCAACTAAAAACACCTGGTAAGGAATCGAAATTACTCCGCTACTTTCAAATTTACTATAAACATCGCTATTTAAACTACATGATACTATTTTAAATAATTTCCACATTTACAATCGGTGGTCTAGTTTCAATTTTACGGATAATGAACTTTCAAATTTGTAGACAACGCTTCAAGGCATAAATCGAGTGCTTAAAATATATACAACGTATTCAAAGTAATTTTCTAATTTGGCATATAGTAGTCGAATGTGATTTTACGTTAATGAACAAACACAATTATTTTTTTTAAAAAAAAAGGGGGAATAATATAAACTATTGGCTCAAACAAGTAATATAAAAAATAATTCCTATTTAGGTTATTAGGAAAAATTTACAAGATTAGAAAAAATTGTATATTAGATCATTTTTATTAAATAATTACAATTGTTGTTGTTGTTCTCATGTCCCGCTTTACAACGAAAGGAGGAGTGCAATAGCCTCTGAGGGTATGAACCCCTGGACAGCCGAGGGTAGAATTCTGAAGTCCTGCTCACATGCGTCACAAACCCTTTTAACGAGGCAGACTTCATTCATGCATCCACAGACCGTAATTTAGATATGAAACAAAGAAAAATCACCCAGGGATGCAAATTCAACACCCTACCAACTAGGCTGCGCCGGCCTAACAATTACAATTACTATAAATAATTAATCAAAAAATTATTCTAGCATTGAATTCACAACGCCAATTGAAGATTCAAAGACAATTGTGACAACTCAAAATAAGAGAATTTTCTACACTAGTTGAGATAATGCAATGCAAATTAGAAATTTCTAATTTTCCTTATTCTGTATTATTTTAATTTGAAATTACTTCAAAATGAATCGGAGAAATCGTTTAATTTTACGTGCATCAAGCATTAAGAAAATAAACAGAATCGTTTAAAATAATTGTCCGAAAACATGTTAAGCCTAAACTCATCAGCGTGCAGAAAAAACAAACTGAATTCGTTACTTATTTGGTGGCGGGAAATTGAAGAATTTTGGCGAGGAAGCAACTTTTTAATTGAATTTAATGAATTAAAATTTGATAAAACTGTATAAATATCAAATGTCATCCACTAAAAGTTTAAACAAATTCACTTGAACTTGATTGAATGAATAAAAAGTATTATATTATTAATTGAAAATTTGAACTATATATATATATATATATATATATATATA
>JAOUZG010019159.1:26808673-26819995 GCA_026289955.1 Argiope argentata | reverse complement strand
AGGGTTTTTTCAAAAAATTTTCTCCGGACGTAGACGGATACCTTAACATGCTTGACGATGGGTTGATGCTTGACTTACTCTTTTGTGTTGATTCTAGTGACTTCTTTTGTACATTGGTCCACCTCTGAACATAGTAGTATGATTCTTCTGACTCTTTATAAAACAGTTTTACTAAGCATTCACATTTTTTTTAAAAATTACAGTGCATACAGTTTTGAAGAAAAGTATTAGAAAACTGTAGCATGAATAAACCGAGGATTACGATGCAAAAGTTTTGATGTTAACATCTTTATAAACTTTCTTTAAATTATGTTTCTAAGCTAGTAATTAAACTTTCAGTGCATTACTTCCGAAAAATAATCTATTGATTAAAATTGTAATAACTTAAACTTTTTTTTATAAAGTAATATTTGTTTTACATTATTATAATTGATTCTAAATGTTTCGTCCTCTTCTTATTGAACAGAGATTAATACCTTTAAACAATTATATTTAATTATTAATTGTATTAACTCAAACATTGCATTAAAATAGTTTTATTAGAAATAAAGTATTTCATTAAACTGAATAAATTCGATACAATTCTGAAGATTTAGTTTATGATTTACAATGTTTAAATATATTTTTCAGAATATTTTAAATATATAAACTAATCGAAATTTTTCGAAGAATTCAAATATTTAAGTTATCAGTTTAAATTCGTTTTACCTGTTATTATGAATTTCAATAACTTTGAATCAGATATTATCATTAATTTAAATCTGATGATAATTTGTCTATTGAATAATTTTTAAAAATGACAGTGTTTCTAATGATAAATAAATATGTATCATTCTTAGTACATATAACTTTGTTTAACATTATGAAATATATCATATTTTAATAACAATTCATTTGAAGTAATAATCAAAAAATATAATTAATTCATGCATTCTCCATTTCTAAAAGGAGTTTATGTTTTTAATTCTAATTGATTATGGAATAAAATGAATTTTATATTCGTTAGCAATTATAGGTCACCTTTCTGTTTCATTTTGAATTGATGCTATAAATTTCAGAAAAATTATTGCATGTTTAGCTATCTTGATTTTTTTTCTCAAACTTCTATATTATTTTAAGTAAAACTGCCTTTTCAAGGAAAAGAAAATAACGCTTTAAAAGCGAATTAAGTCATTAGAATATCAATCTTTAAATTAATTCAAGATATGAATCCAAATTAGAAATAAATAAATATTGTTTAAAAGCAGAAATGAAGTAATTGGAGAAAAGGGAATAAAAAAAGAAAGAAATGAAAAATGTTGCCTTAAGACTTTATCAGGGGTCACCTTCAGACAAGGATTCAAATCGGGGATTTTTTTTCTGTGAGAGGTCTCACTTTCGTCCAAATATTGAAGTTCTTAATTCGATTTTTCATTTCCTTCTTCTTTATTCCATTTAATATTTTTTTAAATTTAATATTTATTTCTAATTTCGATAAATTTATTTGAGTTTTAAATGAGACAGCATTAGCGAGCTCTAAATGCAATGTATCTTTCTTTTAATAGTTTTGATTTGGGAGAGAAACGTTTACTTTGTAATTAGTTTCATTAAATTTCTTTAATTATTGGCGTAATATTTGAATTAATTCTTTCTGTAGTTCAAACACTTTATTAAAAGGAATAATTAGTTCCATCCGATTAAACACATGCAGTCTCATAATCAACTTTATCAAAATACATTTATAATAATGAATTTAAAGAACTGAAAACATTGAATGATAATTTTTCCGCTATCCAGTGGTGGATTATTAAAATTTATAGAGGAGAAATAAACTAGTTTCATTTTATTATTGAAAATTATTTTTTGTAAACATGTGCGTTTGTTCAAAAATTCATTTCATGCCAATATAGATCCTACACAATTTTTCATCTTTCTTCTCTTTATTACTTAGAGGCATAAATTTGACAATTTGTAAATGCAATGAAATCAATTTGTTTGAAAGAATACAAAATTAATCGCGTTTTTGTTTGCTTTATGAATTTAAATTCTTGGTATAGTTATCCCAATCATAAATATTCATAAATGTAGAATGTAATTACAGTTCTTTCCTTTCGTTTTCTTTTCAATCAAAATGAAAAATAATAAAAAAAAAGAAATTCGAATTAACAAGAAAAAACTAAGTATCTAAATTTGTTTGAAAAGCAATAAAACATCCTAGAATTACTGTTCGAAGTGCATTAATCCTTAAATGAAAAATTCTTCTGAATCAGCTTGAATGGAACTATTTTTACATCTTGCCAAGAAACAGATGTTCTGAATCAGGCTTTACTTAACGCTTCAGTAACTTTCGTCTTGAACTGCGAAATGTATTCTTCTTATTAAACATATTTCTTCCCTTCACTTCTTCGGAATTAAAAGTAATATGTTGCTATTCTTTTTTCATGAATCTGTTTGTTTTCTTACCAAATTGACAGTCTCGAATGTTTTCTCATTTGCTGACAAGTTTCTTTAAGTAAAAAAGGAAAGACATTTACTTACGGGAATGAGCAGATATTAATATGAATGCCTTGCAAATTGTTTTTTGCTAATTAATTTTTCCTATTGTTCTTTCTTAGAATATAACATTGAATAACTAAACTAAAACCGTATTATTTCAGGCAAGTATATGCTGTACTCGTGAAATTTATATTTACCCTATATCTTGTACTTTATTGGATAAATATTTTATTGAACATGTTAGACGGATTTAAGAAAACGAAAACGACAAGCTTATATTCATACAGTAGAGTTAACTTAATTTCGAAATATGGTAAGAAAATACGAGTTGTCTCTAAACTATTAATTTCCTTTAATTATTTTTTAAATTAAAGAATAAAGTATCAGTTTACCTTTTTCCCACTTCTCTTCATGATCAAAAAATATGAATTAGTTGGAATTTAATATAAAAGTTGGATTGTTGGTATTTCATATAAAAATTGGGAAACGTTTTTCTTCACAAAATTGGCGAATAGGTTCTGCTGATGAAATCAAAATCGCTTTCTAGTATTGATTGAAAGACTTATTTAACCCAGAAGCAAACTTAAAAAAATTATTTAAGAACCCTTAATTTATATTTTAAGAACTCCTGTTAATTAAATCAATTATTTAAAGAATGCATAGACACGCATATACGTGCCAAATCTACGGGTGATTTCGAATTTTTTTCAGTATACCTTATTAAATCAAGAATTAAATATGCTTGTGGATTTAAAAAAAATTATCGCACTAGTGATAATTAAAAATATATTAATATACAATAAATATAAAAAAAAACGTTTTGAAAATTATTAATACTTTAAGGATATAAAAGATATTTAAATCGATTACATTAAAGACATTTAAATATTTTAAAATTCGCATTGAACAAAATTTTGCAACGAAGTTTTGCATTAATGCAATTGTGAACATTACACATATCGTGTCTTTATTCTAACATTTGAGGTTTGAACAAAAGTCGATTGCAATCAGGAACAAAAAAAAAATGTAATTTACGTCCTCAAGTGCATAGTTTCATTAAACATGAGTTATTAGTTAACTGATTAATTCTGTATTTCTTCCCGATTCTATGTTTACATTGTTCTCATTTCCAAATCACCATTATATATATATATATATATATATATATATATATATATATATATATATATATATATATATAATGTGTGTCTGAAGGCAAAACAAAAAACTCGATAAATAGTTAATGGACATCTTTCTTATTAACTTTTTTATATTCATGGAAATTGTTTATTTTATAAATTTTCTTTGTTAATTATATGTCAAAAAGTTCTCTTAGTTCCTAATTTCTTTATAATTAAAATTTCTTTATCAGTACATTTTGCTAAGTTACACATTTCCGGTAAATATGTAACAGCTTTTGCAAGTCAAAAAATTTACGTATATATACCCCATAAATTATACATACTAGAAGTTGATTTTACATTGTCTATTTAAACATTTTTTTCAGAATAATAGAAGTCAGCGGCGAAATTTTTAAATCAAAATTGAAAACCTAAAACAGAGAAATGGAAGAAAACTCTATTTTTTAAGGTTTTGTAATAAATGTTATTTTTGAATATTTAATTTTTTCAAATCAAACTTTTAAAGCTCTGGAAATTAAATACATAAATTTGCTTGTTCCACTGTTATTGGGATCATAAATATAACAAGATAATGTAAATGTCAGCTTCCGCTTCGTAACATCTATTCCGAGTCAATTTCTGCAATGCATATTCAGAAGAATTTGACAAGGAAAAATTTTATTTTATAGAAGTGAGATTTTGTAATTAAATTTCTCAAATTTAAAAGATATATGTTTATAATATAGACTTGCCAAAAAATGTATGCTTTCAAATACACAGTAAATATTTTAGATAAAATTAGAATATATTATATTAATTTAATTTTTATTTAAAGTATTTCTTGAACCATTCATTATATATAAATAACAATTTCAGAAATATAACGCACTTTTCTTTAAAGTAAAAATAATAAATATTTAAAAATACACATAAAGTATTTGTGTAGATCTCAATTACTTTTACTATAATATTAACTGTATCTGGTATAAAAACAATTGTCATAAATCATTGATTGAATAATCAACTAAAAAACTAGTGGAAATTATCAATTGTACATTGAAAAATATTTTCAGACTTTATTTTATGATAAGTGATAATATTGGAATGGTATGATTTATTATTCTAATTGTGATTTATATATATTTTACTCACATTAAAGAAGTAATTTTCGGAAAGATATCCTATGGATTCCTTTAGTCTCGCCTTATAAATTAATTCAGTGTCTTTCAACTATGAATAATGGAATCCGTAAAAGTTTTAGAATAAATCATTTCATCCTTAGATTTACTATTGTAAGTCTTCTGTTTTCCTAACTGAATAATAGTTTAGTAGTGTGTATGAAAGGGACAATGAGTGAACTGAATCCAAGTAGGGTTTTTTTAGCTTTGTATTATCTGAAAACTGTTTTGATCATGCATCAGTTTGCTGTAATGTGCTTCATAAAAATCCTGATAAAAAATGAACTACAAAGATTTTATATAATAGCGCATTAACATTTATATAATAGCTCTTAATAATAAAAATAGTTCAAAATCAAATATTGATGATATAATTTATGGGTTTGATTCAAAAGAAAGTTCCTTCATTTTTCAAAAAAATCACAAAAATAGTTTGAAAATTCAGATTTTTTAACTGGGGAAAAGTATCTATTTTTTTATAAATTTCATTAATTTTTCTAGTATGATAAGAAAATTTTCCCTTGTAAGTACATTTCCCAAATGGTGTTGTATATGCATGATTGCCATAACCCCTTTCTTGCCAGAAAACCCATGTTATATCTTAATTCAAGATAAAATATTTTACAAAAAATGAACTAACCATAAACTATAATATCACATTTAAGCTAATATCCATTGAAATAAAGTACCCGGTTTAGATTAATTGAATTCATTAGAATTGGTTGGACTTGATCCTTTACGGCTTCGGCTAAAGAAGATTTGGATATGCTTATGATTTTTTACACTTTCTCAAAGTTCACTTAAGATTTTGGGATGAGAATCTTCAAGTATGATAGTTAGTTCTCCCATTCCGAGGGAATACGTTAAGTTTGTTTCCACCACTTCTATAATGGGCTTTACCTCATATTGAATGGGTTCTATAAGACCCCCAACAACCAAATTAATGCCCTTTCTTATTGACATTAAGATGGTCTGTAAATTTCTCTGGTGGCTTAGAATGAATGAAGTAAATTCCAATGTGATTATTAAATATGATTAATTACGATCCCCATTATAGATGATTTCTCAAATATGGATATGATAAGCTATATGGTAAGTAAACCGTTTGTCTTGAGAAATTGGAGATGTTTTTATTATCATGAAATATAGATATGATAAGCTGTATTATAAGTAATACGTTTGTCTTGAGAAATTAAATTTGTTTTAATATCTCGTTAATGGGCCCTACTTCCAACGAAAGTAGTTAATGATGGATATTTTGTAATTGATCTTAAACTCTTGTTCTATTACTTCAGACATTAGGATTCACTAGATGCCCAAGGGCCAGATTTTCGGATATCATTGATAATTATTCAAAAAAACTCTTACGCTGGCAATTGAATTTCTTGTAAAGAAGTTTCTTTCTTTGCAGTGCTGTGAACAATTAAATTCTAGAAACTCTACAACTGTATATAAATCAAAAACATATTCCTTTGATTTATATAACTCATTATATTTAAAATAGACTCCAGTTTAGAGATTAAGTTGTCAGCAATAATATACTCTTTAAGTTAAAGAAAACATAAAAGTTGAGTTTTTAAAACGATAAAATCTACTCAAAACGCCAATGACAGATTTCTGATTGGACAGACTTGATGATTGCCTAGGACCTTTCAGTTATAAGAAACCACATGAAAATCTACTACAGAAAGTATTATTAGCTTGGTTAACAAACATATAAATATTTCAAGTAATTCCATGAGTTTGTCAACTATAAATGATCTGTTTCAGCTTCACTAAGTTATAACCCTACTTCTGGTATGCCGCTGACTGTCCTGGGCTCTCCCTGCTCAGCACTTGCTTGAGATTTGCTCAGACTGCCTTTTCTAGACTAAGGACATGCCATATTATAAGTTTGACCTTCAGTGGAAAAAGGAAAAGTTGTGCACATTATCACTGTTTGGCTATCTCTTCCCCTTCTCACAACATCGATTGTATTGGTGCCTTCGTGAGGCAACTGATGCACAAAAAGGGGTTCTCTCTTTAAGTGGGACATGATCTCTTGAACTTCGTTTAGAAATTCCTGATCAAAGGGATTAGTAACAACAACATAACATTACTTATAAGTAAATATTTTTATAATATGAGAAAGTGTTCTTCTGGTTTGAGGTTCTTGAAACCACAGAATCCAAAGGAAGAAAAATAAAGCTTTTGGAGCATCATTTTTTGGGCATTTAGAGTTATTAGAAAATGATAAAGAGCGTTGGCACATTTTGAAACTTGTCAACAAAAAGTTACACCTTGTTGCGAATGTCCGCCATGTACCCAATTCTCATTTCTAGTCAATGACAGGGTTTTAAGAAGTTATAGCTCGAAAAATATAGAGAAGAAAATGAGAATTGAAGAGAAACAGCGAGGAGAGTGTAATGACTTAATTAATCTGATCAAATAAGAAGGTATCGTTTAAAGACAATTTCTTCATTTACAGCCTTATGTACATAAGAACAACTCGTTCTAATCTAGATCGATAATATTTATATAACCGTTGACAGTTATACATGAATAGTTCCTCGATTGATTTCGGTGAATTAATTTTCAGTGACAAGAAAAGTAATTGGGCTGTTAGCACATCACGCGACTACATTGGTAGTTCAAGGAATCCACCTGTCTTCATAGGGTGGATCTTAACTCAGAAATCCGAATTACACGAAACTTTTCTCGCCTCCTTCAAAAACACGATGATTCTCCAAAGAATTCTTCTCTCTTTCGAAATTCTTACATATTACTTTCTGCCAAAACGCCTCTAATTTTCACATTAGTGCCCTTGAGCTCGCTGTTACCCAATATCTGTTCAGAAACGTCGATACTGCTACGTTCAGTAATGGCGAGGTGGACGGTTGTATACAGGTTGTTCAGAAAAAACCTCAATGGTCTTCAGTCGACCGTCGAAATGTTACTTATTTATCCACCTTTGACTTTTCCTAAAGAAAAAAAATAAAGATTTGCATCCGAAGGGTTTGAAATTCTTTCCCTTTGAAGATACGATTTATTTCCTTGGAACAACGAAAATACAGTGTGATTCTTTATCTGGTCTCAACCAATGGCCAGATGTCCCGACTAAGGGGGAGAGGATCTCCCATCTGGCAGTTCGGAGGCACTTGCAATGTGAGTGTGTCATACATTTGATGACACATCCGTCCAGAAATGCCAATTATCAAGTGTGGGAACCAGGGAACGTTACAGTGGTCAACAGGTATCTCAGGGCAAGGGAGCTAGATCTTTACAGGATGTATCCAAAGTTATATATATTATTTTCCATTTTTTCTACTAAGATAAAGTTTGCATTTCAAAGCGGATGCGACTTAATCATAACATTATAATAAACAATTAAAAACGTATGTACTTTAAAAAAGTTATTGGAATTGTGTGTGTGTTGTGACTTATGGCACTTGTCGTGGACAAGCCTCCGCTGATACGATCAGTAGATTTTAAGCCTAAGAAACCTGTTTTACAAGTAGCGCCTTCTAGGGCCAAGAGTACGACTTAGCTGCACACACGTCACAACCCTTTTTAGGGGGGGGCGGACTACATGAAAAGTCATTCGTACATCACAAATCGTAATTTAGACCTGGAACAGAGAACGATCACCTCTGACCCAGTAACCTCGGTAGTATTACTCTCGACATGGAGGACTCTGCGACCACGAACAGATTTAACGAGCGCCAGTCGCCATTACACCCGGGCAATCTTTTGGCCGGTGAGTTTCGAACTTGTAACCTAAGGAGTACGAGTCCTACGCTCTACCAACCAGGTCATCCTGGTCCAAAAAAGTTATTGGAATAAAAAATAACTTAAAAATAATTCATAAACACAATGCTAAATTATAAATGTGTTGAAATGAGAATGTCTTGCTTATTTAAAATTGGGTCTTATAAGATTCACTGCATTAGGTTTGCAAAATACATTAATCTGCCTTTGCATAACACATAAATCTTCGGCTTAAGAAGTAAGTCCCAGGGATGGAATGACTTGAATACATTTGTTTGCTTTCTGTTTCTTCTAACAAAGGTACCAAATGTTTACTTAAAATTCCAAAGCAAACTATAGTAATTTAAAATGTACCTAACCCAGCTAAAATGATTAAATTTCTTTTCTCTTCTCTATTTTAAGTTTCAGTAAAAACAAAATCTTCTCGACTCGACACTAATAGTAAAAGAAATCCCCCCATGTAATTCTTTTCTCTGAATAAATGCAATAAATTTTCCCTCTTGGGCATGATCCTTTTTCCCTTTGAAGGGAAAACATTACCTAATGCAACCCTTCCATTGTTTACGAAGCTAGATCGCGTTTCATAATTCAATTTTACAGCTGAAAAATATTGTTTTTTTGGAACTCCAGTTTTTATACCTTTTTCCTGAAAATTTTATTTATGGTTTTACAAACAAACATGTAGTGACGAAATGCATTCGTATAAGAGCGGGAAAGCGGAGTTTACTGCTGAATTCTCTGGCAGACGATTTTTGTAGTCCAATAACAAATATTCCAAAACCAAATACGCCCTAGAATCGTATGAAATATAAGCGAGATTAAAATTGAACCTCCAAATGTATCGAATTTTGTATGCAGAAATGTATTTTTTTTTTCATTAAATTCGGAAAATTTCAGGGAAAATGAAAAATATTTCAGACAGTTCTGGAAATGCTTTTTGTTTGTTTGTTTGTTACTGTTTATCATTCAACAAAATATCGATTTCTCAGAACGAAGTATCGTTAAAACTCATATACAATCTGTGGTCGTTGTAACTTTGCAAATTTATGAGACAACGAAATTCTTATATTGGAAAAAGGATCAGAAACTTGGTGCAATGAATTTTTATTGCTGTTGTTATTGCTGTGATAATTTATTTTCCAGAAATGTAAATTAAAAATTATTTCTTTTTCAAATCAAATGTTGAATGGAGATTAACTAGAAAGGAAAACAAGTAATATAAAAAATAATTTTTTTAAATCAATTCCTACTTAGGTAATTGGAATTTTCATTTTTATTTTAGCTACTTTTTTATTAAATAATTACAATCGTTGTTGTTCTCGCGTTTCGCTTTACAACGGAAGAAGGGGTGCAGTCGTTTGAAAGGATATGACCCTTGAGGACTAGAGGGCAGAAGTCTGACACGACAAATTTAACATTCATCATACAAACACTCTCAAAGTCTTCGACTGGTGGACTCGAACTCGCAGCTCAACGGATCCAGGCTATCCAGGCTTAACAAATACAGTACTACAAATAATTGAACAAAAAAATATACTAGCTTTGAATTTTCAGCTCCAATTTAGGAATCAATGCCAATTGTGGCAACGCAAAATGCGTTCATTTTCTACATTAGAGGGGATAACGCAATACAGATTAGAAATATTTAATTTTCTTTATTCTGTATTATTTTAATTCGAAAGTATTTCAAAATGAATCGGAAAAATCGATTCATTAACAATGTTTAATTTTAAATACATCAAACATTATGAAAACAGACAGAATCGTTTAAAATAATAAGCCGAAAACCTGTTAAGCCTATCCTAATTGGTGTGGAGAAAAAACAAACTGAATTCGTTACTTATTTAGTGGCGGAAAAATAAAGACGTTTTCCGTGATAGTTAGTTTTTAATTAATTAATTAATGAAAAAAGAATTAATGTTTGAAAAAACTGTATTAACATCAAATCAATTAACATCCACTACAAGTTTTAAAAAAATTACTTGAACTTATATATATATATATCTATATATATTAATATATTAAACAATTTTATCGTTTGCAATTCAGATTCTGTGGTGAACTTCTAATATTTTTGCAGAGTTTAGTCTTCTTTGGAGATAAATGATTTATACTGTTAGCTAACCAAAGAGCTCAGTTTCCATACTTTTCTAATTAAACCATGGCTCTTTTAGAAAATACCTAGTTTTTAAATTATTAATGAATTGACCTTTCATTTATGAATCCTTTTATTACATTAATTGTCATAAATTCATTAATAAAGGTAATAAAATGACATTTGATTTTTTCATGCAAAGCAATACTAGGCTAGAATTTACACATATTCATAATTACGTCATTAAATTGAAAAAAACAGCATTTTTTTTAAATGTTAAATATACTTAATTTCTTTATTTTTTGATGTTATAAAGAAAATTAGGAAGAAGGTAAATCGAAATAAATCAGTTACGATTTCGTTTTATTTTTATGATTTTAGTGCAAAATTATTTTTTGTGTACATTAATGTTAAGAGTAAAACCTATAAACTCAGTTTTTTTTTTTCTATTCGTATCAGAACACTTGCTTATCATTCATTCTATTTGAACTACATCCTGCTATTATGTGTGACTAGGAGAAATGTTGCACTTTTAGTTTTTGTGCAATAAGCCATTGACACACTAACATTCTTGTGCAACAAGCCATTTTACTAACTAATACACATCAACAAACTATTTGTGCAACAAACCATTGGCACACTAGCATTCTTGATCAACAAGCCATTTTACACATTAATATTCTTGTGCAACAAGCCATTTTACACA
>JAOUZG010019159.1:26789477-26808143 GCA_026289955.1 Argiope argentata | reverse complement strand
GTGTGTGTGTGTGTGTGTGTGTGTGTGTGTGTGTGTGTGTGTGTGTCGTTTTTAATTTCACTGTGATGTCAAGGAACTGATTAAAGCACAAAAACAAAACGAACAGATAATATTTAAGAGGAATTCGAATAACAACGCTTTAGTTTCTGTCATTTAAAAGAATCATGGAAATTAAAAATATATCATGGATATAAATATATTTAAAATAACAATATTCAGCTGGGAGATAAAGGCAACTTTTATTTAAATAAACCAGGTACCATAAAGTAATTAATATCCATAATAAAGAAAAATAAAGATTTTAAAATTAGTCGAAAATTTATTGCGTGATTTTTAAGCAGGTTTTGTATGTTAGTTTTCAAATAAAAGATCATGATTTGGAAATATTCTTGAACATAACGTTATTACAGAGCATTCAGTAGAGAAACGTTCAAAAAGTGTAAACAGTTTGTATATTTTATATAACAGTTTGTATATTTTGTCTTAAAAAATATCTGTTAGCAGTTCCTATTTAGCTTAAAATGATTACTTCAAAAATATTTTTAATAAATTTAATTTTAGTTTTATCATTTAATTTGGAAGCAAACTTTCTGGAAATATTTTTATATATTTATCTATCCATAAAGAATTTCTATCAAAATTCCATATTCTTTCAACTAAAATTGGTTTATGGTTAAATCATAATTAACTTAGCCATTCTTTTTGCTCCTCTAATTTCTACTATTTCATAAATTAGAAAATTAATCCAGCTATTGATATCATTTTTCAAACAAAAATAAATCATATATTTCTTTCTAATATTTTTTTAAAAAACTGCAGTAAAATCAAGTTAAAAATATACAGAATGTTTCAAATTTCACAAATGTTCCGTAAGTGATGTTTAACTATTTGATATGAATATTTCTATAGCAAAAATGTATCAGGAAATACATTACATTGAAATTCAAAACAAGAAAAGCATAAAACGATGCAGAGATAATTTATCTGAAGCAATGTTAACGAATGTGATTTTATTAATATGTCTATAATAATTCATGTAAATTACATCCATAAATAATACTTGTTCCAAAGCGTGAATTGAAAGATTTGCTTAAATTCTTGCATAGATTGCCTAAGGATATCTTAACCAGAATATCCATTATGGCTTCATGCTTGCTCGAAATATTTGACATTTGTGAAACTGTGGCCGCTCCATTAACCGTTGCCAAACATGTGTTACCGTTGTAGCAGGTAACGCTGAACTGATACTGCAGTTCAACTTCGACCGAACATTATTGCAAAGAATCGGTTCAACCGATTAAATAAATAAGCATTTCATGTTTATGTGTTGTAAAAGCTGTTTAGTATGTCATTTGATCTCATATACACTGACCGTGGCGGTTTGTTAACAGATGATTTCATGGCAGGTGAGTTGATAGTTAGAGACATAATTTTATGACAAAAACCTCAGGATACATGCATGCAGTGAGCTTCAAATTTATAGAAATGTTAACATTCTCAAGTTCATACGAAGTGAAAAATTCCAATATGCAGGGTTATTAATATTGAGTCAATATTGAGTCAATTGAGTCAATGATATTTAGGCGAACACTTTCAAAAAGATGTAGTCTTCTTAAGTGTCTTCCTAATAATTAAACCTTGATTCAAAACAACAATGACTTTCCTGGATCCGTGACCTACGAAATAGAATGTTTATAAAAAGAAAAGATTACTTAATTTAAGCCTCGTCCTCTATTCAGGTATATGTGAAATGATATTCCAAAATTAAAGCGAGATTTAAACTTGTCACCATTTGTGCAGTAAAGTGTTGCCAACAATATTTTTAAAAAAACATTTGACAGCTGATTATTTAAGGTAGGAAAAAATGGAGCGTTACACGCGAGAACAACGTGTTTTCATTGGTGACAAATATTTCAAAAACAATGATGTAACAATGAAAATTTGATTGCCTCATCCCAAAAGTTTGAGAATTGGCTCTCTGGATCTTGTGATTTAACTCTTTGAATTTCTTTAAATGTAGTCGTTTTTTTATTTTTAGTTATATTAACGTCCAGTTATAAAGCAACACTAGGGCTATATTGGGATGGACCTTGTAGTTTTAACCAAGGTCAAATGACGAGGACGACATCTATGCTGGCAATCCCTCTTCACACTACACCACACCACACCACACCATACCACACCAGCTAGAGAATGTTTATCTGACGGATTTAAAATACAACAAGGCACCCTTACGTGAAGGTGCTTCAGTGGAATCGGTCTCAAACTAGAAACCTGGCGGCTCACAAGCCGAGGCCTTAATACCAGACACATGCATTGAATCAGGAAATCTCTTGTTGCCTCAACAAAATGCAACCACATTTCTGTAAGATGGTCATGGAAAATTTTGACAAACGAATGATATACCAGCAAAACCATATAGGTCATTTGTCCAAGGGGTAATTTCATACAAAACCCTATTCTGTGTACTTTGCGATTCAATAAAAATATAACAATTTAAAGAAAAAAGAGCTTCTGTTTTTTTTATCTTATTCTATTCAAATTGCGTTAACCTGTTTTATATCATGTAACGCTTCACTTTTACTAATCGTAAACTATCAGCTGTGGAAAGGTTTCTTTTAAAAGTTGCAAATATTTTATTTCGCAAATCGTGGCAAATTCAAATCTTTCATTAATTTTGGATATCATTATTCATATATTTATTCACCTCCTTTAACACTAGATTTACGGACCGAGCCAATTTGACTCATTAAAAATTTGAACGCTATATATTTCTAAAACCTTAATATTACTTTTGAAAAATATACGTTGGTTTTTAATTAAGTGAGGAAATATATGTAAACGTTCATTCCTCTTCCCCCCAGAACCCTTCATTTCTCTTTATCGAATGTGGTATACCTATTTTCACGGTTGTGAGCCAATTTGACTCATAGAAGGGTTTAACAATAATTCGTATAACATGAAATTCATTGGTCCTATCAGGCCTGGGCAACTGTCAAGTCGCACGTGATTTGCTTCTCTTTTAATTCGGTATTCTTCACATACGCAATTCCGATGACAGAAATTCATGCCACTGACGCACGGAAGAATTGTCAAGTTCAACAATCGTGCAAAAGAAACAGATGCACAAACCATTGTGCTAAATGTAATAGAAATGTTTGCGGAAAATGTGTTTCAAAAACAGTGTTTATAAGTAAAAAATGTTTTCCATGAATTTTTTTGATAATAAACATTTCATTTAAATTGATTTGGGACTATTTTCTTTGCAAAATAACTTCACTTTTCTTGTATGAGTCAAATTGGCTCACTTGAGTAAAAATAGGTATATAATCAACATACGTAAATCCAGTGTTAAGTATATTCCAAGAATACTGAAATGTCACATAATTTTAAAAAATTTACATTTACTTGTAAAAAAAAAGAAAATGATTACATAAAATCTAGAATCATCTATTTAAGGAGAACTTTCAAATAACATTTCATTTAATTTTCACTGTTTGTACGAAATTACTATGGTATCTTCGTGATATTGTCCACCATTCGAACATGGAACAGCATCGTGAAGATATCTAGAGCTAATAAGATTTATTTTTTCCTTTCCGATAGCTTCCAAACACACTGGAAGCAATTCTTTCCTTAAAAACTTCTAAGTCTTCCACATAACAAAGATAAAGATTCATGGACCAAGCATAATTCACAAGAAAATTACATTCCAGGAAATCTAACGTCCACTTTCTTTTCCCTTGTTCTTTTTATGGCAGAAAAATCGATATAGCTGAGCAAAATAACAGTTACTCACTTGTGGCTTTTGAGAAACTTTCTTTTTTCTACGTATTCTTTCATAAGAAATTTTTAAAAATAAATTATTTATTTTATAATTTGTATAAAATTGCACATAAAAGAAAATGTGTTCTTTAAAGAATCCCGAAATAAGTATTAATACATTTTACCTTATTTCTGCCATCCATGTATCATAGAAAGACTAATAATTAATTATTATTTGAAAATATGTGTTATTTTTTTTCTATATATTAAGATGTGAAGATTTGAATCTTATTGTGTTAAATTGTTTAAATTTCATATTAATTCATTTATAGACTGCTACAACAGATTTTTTTAATAATATAGGAATTATTATTAAATATTGATAATCATTATCAAATTTAAGAAAAGAAAATAATTGTTAAATATGCCCGCAAAAAAGAAGCTTTTCTTATTTCCAAATATTTGGAACACTTAAAATATGCATAAGAATATATATCCTAAAAAATATAATCATAAAAAAGTAGCATGCACTGCACCATTGTTCAGTAATGGTCAGTGATGATGAAAAGAAATTTTAAATGTAGAAGCAATGATAGTTAGAAGTAACCGCATAGCGTGGAATCCATTTGTTCCACCGCATTGCAGAATTCTAAAATCTTTGTTGTTGTGCTGCTACTAATGACACTTTTTTACTTCACTGACAAGCCTGTCAGCGATTAAAGCAGATTGAGCATTTCTTGTTTATCAGTAGCGCTAACTTGGGCCAAGAATACGACTTACCTACACACACACACACATCAAAACCCTTTTTACGGGATGATCTGGAATTCGGATTTAGATCTGGAATAGAGAACAATACCCTTTGAAACAGTTCCCCCACTGGAATTACTCTCAAAGTAGAGTGTGTCTTGACCACGACATATTTTATACGCGCCAATCACCACACACTGGAGTCTTCGGCTGAGGGGTTCGAACTCACAGCCCAAGGGATGTGAATCCAACCCACTACCCACTGGGATATTCTGGAATTGTACAGATTCTAAGATGAATACGTACATATAAAACATCTGGATGATTATTACACCGCTAAATGCATTTTCTAATAAATTAATTTTTAGTCACCAAATAAAAATTCGATTGCTCTGGATTGAATTTATGGAAAGGCTGTGAAATCCTCGATGTTTATCCTAGATGACAATTATTCTAAATTGCCATACATGTCACATGCTGTCTTGTATTGCTCAAGGTATACAAATAGATACAACTTGTTATAAAAGTTTACTTGTATACGCAAAGTATATTTCTTGTTAGTCTTGTATTGTGTAAGGCATATATATCAACAAAAGTTCGTGATTATTGCTTGTTATTCTGTCCCCTATTTAAATAGCTGCAATTTATCTAAACTTATATTATTTTTCCATAGTTATTGTTAAACATTTTAAAAAATGGAAATTCACGCCCAGTCCATGATTTCAGAAGGATGTTTCTATCGATTTCTTAAGTGATTTCATCGAGATTTAGCATACGATGCAATCCTCATGCAAGCAAAGGACAAATGAATCCTGGCTGTTTTCATTCAAGATCGCCCAAGAAAAATTTGAACCTTAAATTTTGAAGAAGGAGTATATTACAAAGATTATTCGAAGCCACCTATCGACAACAACAAAATAGAAAAATTATATAGACAAAGATTAATTGGATGTGGTAGATACGAATACGGTAGATAAACATCAGTGCTTTTCCTCGCAAAATTTCATTTTTTTTTATCATAATGCTCTCCATTGGGCTGTGCAATATTTGCTGACTGAACTTTATAAACATTTGCTATATTAAAATGTAACATTTAGAATGAATATTTCAAAACGATTACTTTTATTGCCGGCTTCCTGGTACAGAGGAAGCGCGTCTTTCTCGTGATTTGGGCGTCCCCGGCTCCAGCTCCGGCCAGGGAATGGTTGTTCTTATGTGAGCTATATGTAAGGTGAAGGGATGTGCCCCCCTGAAAAAAGGGTTGTGCAAGCGAATGTGTGTATGTCATCCTCATATGAGCTAGAAGTTAGACTTCTGCCCTCGGGTGCTCAGGGTTCCATACCCTCAGAAGCTACTGCACCCCCTCTTTCCGTTGAAAAGCGGAAACGAGATCATCATTATCATCATTTTATTTGACTCATGAAAAAACTAATTATCATAGTTTTCGAATAATTAATCTAAATATTATAGACTTCAACGTTTTGCAATAAAGACACCAACTATTCAATATAATATATACCGTTATTATAGCTAAATTATCATTTGTTGGAACTTTTGATTAGTTTCTGAAATAATTACTATTCAATATAACGTTCTCTTAAATCGGAAAAAAAACCGTATTAATTTAAAATGCTGGGACAGCTGAGAAATAATTATTATTGAACATAACGTGTAATGATATCGAAGTACATTGGTAAGTGTTTTTTTAAATAGGTTTTGAAATTAGTGTTGGATTTCTTAAAATTTAAAAAATTAAGGAATGTGTAATGAACAAATGAAATTTTAAGATACACACTTTCTGTAAGTACTTCGAAATTTCTTCTCAAAACATTGTTTCTCCAAAATCATTTTGAACTATACAAATTTGTTCAATATTAATCTAAATAAATTTTATTTTTATTATTTTTTAACAGAAGCGATTTGTACAGATTTTTGGATGCTTTAATTTTTAAATCAAAATTACTCTCACTGAATATGTCTTTCAGTCATCAACTTGCACATGTCATGAATAAAAAAACAAAAAGTGATTATATTTAAAAGAGATTTAAAAATTTCCATTGCGTTAGTACTGAGAATTTATTGTAAGTTATCGTATTAATTGAATGACTTTAAATTAATTCAGATAGGAATGGCATCAACTGACGATGAAAAATTTTCAGTTTCAGGATCCATGATATAGAATGTAGAGTATCAATTAAACATATATAATATAATATGGGTGCTGAGAGTAAAACCCTTTCTTTAATTTGCTTATAGGTTTGGTATAGAAGACATTGATTTAAATATTATCTTCATTATTTAACCATTGTCCAAAATTAA
Organism: Argiope argentata; assembly: GCA_026289955.1. NCBI lineage: Eukaryota > Metazoa > Arthropoda > Arachnida > Araneae > Araneidae > Argiope > Argiope argentata. The sequence continues at coordinate 26,801,309 of JAOUZG010019159.1, read as the reverse complement.
GAAGTCCAATCAAGGAAAGCCACAATTAAAAATTGAAATTTCAATCTAGATAAATTAAATTAACATAAAGAGATCTGAATTATTTATTAAATAATCTAGACAAGCATTCTTAATTAAATGTCAAAAAAATTTAAGAAGATTAAAGACGCAAAACGTTTCATACTTTGGTAATATAAATGGATTCGGAAAGGAAAGTGATTGGCTACTTAGGATTTGTACAGTGTCAACTTTACTGCTTCTCTCACTGCACATCACTATGCTTTGGGGGGGGGTCGCAAATTGACTAACTCAGACCCACCCTAAGGCACACTGATAAAATTGAATGGCAAGACCCCCACGACAGAAACAGTGATGGGAACTGTGTTTAAGCCTAAGGGACATCACAGGTCACGATACAACTCTTCTCGTGGGAAGCACATCTTCATTTGGAAGTAACCAATCTCTATCTTTACCCACATGGGTGGTGAGAACCAACAACCATACTAGAAGCTACTTATCATGATTTTTGAGGGGCCCCCTAGTGGGAGTGCATGTATTTGAGAGATGCAGATTTTATCAAAAGAAGGATGGGAAATCTAGATATTATTTCGGGTGTATCATTTAACCATTTTCTATATTATTTAAGTATGCCAAAAGGTCGTGAGGGCAAAAATCCCTTATTATTTCCTCAGTTCCCCGATTTTTAATTACCTGTGAGTGTTTCTGCTTCTTCTCATAACAAGAAATTTCCACCCTTCTTATGATACATAGTTTAATTTCATTTTCTTTTTAGCGGAACTGATACCGAGTAACATATTGTTTTGACATTGATGGATGAAGAAATCAGCGGGCCTTTTATCTTATTTTAAAATTGTTTTTTTTTCTTTTTTGCGTGATATTCAACAGCTTTTCAGTAAACTATTTATTAAAGTCAATGCCAGTATGAGATCCTACTATACAATCATTACAAACAAGATAATAAAATGTATCGTTAAGTTTGATGATATGTAGATGATTTTTACACACGGTGGTTTATAGTGAACATATAATCCAAATATTCGAGTGGGTACTTTTTAAATGGTGTTAATACTTCAGAGCATCTTTTTAACATCTGCCGTATTTGACAACTTCTTTTTTTTTACTGATGTAATTTTAAATATTTATTTGGCAACTCAAAATCAATGCATTGGCCTTGAGTCATAAAAAAATTCCACACAATGTAATCCAATTTAAATTATTTGCCTTTGAAGTATATTTCAATATTTGAAAATCCTGCAAACAACATTGAGTGAAAGTACGTGTATGCGCACTATTGTAAAATTTGTTAAAAAAATATGTTTTAAAAAATAGCTAAAACAAAATAAAAATGGGTTCTCTTGAAATAGAATATTTTTATCATATGAGAACATGAAAGTGTTTCCTTTAGGAGGTTTCGAATAATTGAAGCTCTAAATCACGTAGGCAATGAATAAAGTATAAATGGCAATATTCTTCAACATCTTTTAATCGCATGTGTTTTTACCTGATTTTACCAGCAATGCATTATTAACATCTGCCGCATTTGACAACTCCTTCTTTTTACTGATATAATTTTAAATATTTATTTGGCAACTCAAAATCAATGTCATGGCCTTGAGTCATAAAACAATCCAAACAATGTAAATCAATGTAAAGTATTTGCTTTTGAAATATATTTCAATATTTGAAAATCCTGCCAACAGCATGTGAGTGAAAGTGCGTGTATGCGCGCTATTGCAAAATTTATTAAATAAATATACTTTAAAAAATAGCTAAAATAAAAAATAATAATAAGATCTTTTGAAATGAAATATTTTTATCATATGAGAACAAAAGTGTGTTTCCTTTAGGACTTTTTGAATAATTGTAGGCAACAAATAATTGAAGCTAGAAATCGCGTAGGCAATCAAAAGTATAAATTGCAATATTCATCAACATCTTTTAATCGCAGACATTTTTTTACCTGCTTCTGCCAGTATTGATTATTATGTATGCTTCTTTGAAAGCAGATACGTTTTTGAAAACTTGACCTGCTTTTATCAGTATTGCTTTTTCAAACTGGTTTAAATGACTTAATGACTTAAACTAACTAAGATAAATAATGACTTAAAAGTCATAATGTTCTCACATGCTATAATAGATTTCCTTTTTCTTTTCTATTTAAACTTGGTTTCAATAATAAAACAAATTACTTCATCTATTTATTTTTCTGACTAAAATTTCGCATTCTATTAAATACATTTTTTCCGTCAATCCAGTGTAAAAAAATTGATGGAAATATCCTTTTCACATTTTGATTAAAATCTATCACTTTGCAACGTTACAGAGTGAATTAAAATCCTCAATAAAAGTTTTAGTGGATTAAAAACTTGGGACACGCGCTCTGTAAAAAAGTTCACTTTACCATTTCCTCATGCTCTGATTGAAAGGGGAAAATGTTTAGCAAATTCTTGAAAGGCATCTAAAATTCCCTTTCCTCACTCGGCATGTGGCAAATAAATCCCTAAAACAATAACATAATAAAATGATTGAAGTGGAAAATTTGTCTCTTCCACTTTTTGTCGCAATGTTAGACTGACATATTTCTTACTACTTATTATTGTAGAAATTATGCATCTAGGATTAAATAAACCGAATTGAATATTCAAAAGTGTCTTCACTTTGGCTATACAACTGCTAAAAATATTTTGCATTTACATTATGTAAAACATTGATGATATTTTTACTTCCCAAAGCTATGCTTTTTAGTAGAATTTCGTATATTTATTCTTTGAACTTGCACTAAATTTTAGAAATGTTTACATTCCTGAATAATCCCAAGTTCCATTATCCAGACCTTTCCTCATAAATTACTCATAAAGGGTAATTTTCCACATCAAGAGTAATATTAAAGCAGGGAGAATAATGCTTACTTTCACAATGCAACGAGCATGAAAGCGTTACGTATATCTTTGTAATAATTTCACTAAAATGATGCTACACCATCACATAAACATGCATTATTTGGTAATGCCTGCGATATCTTTATGTTCCTTCATTTCTTAATACAACAAAAAAGAGCTTGATATGAAAGATTAGATTATAAATATTTTATTCATGTGAATAAAAGAATAGTTGCCTTCTATATAAAGACTAGGTAATCTTCAATTCATATTTTCTGTCATAATTTCTGAAAGTATATCATGAATAGAATATATGGTTGTTTCTGACGCATATGTCGAGTAAAGGAATTTGTTTTATAAAAGATGGTCATATAAATAAAAAAATAGCAATTTAAGTTCATTTTGCAAAACTGTATGAGCATATTATTGCAGGAATTCAGCTGATTTCAAAGAAAATAGCATAGAAGAAGAATAAAGTTTCGACTTTCTTATTTTTTGCACATTTATAATGCTATTTTAAAATCATTTATATGTATATTTATACTGTTTTGAAAATATTATCATTTGTTTGGATCTATATTATTGTATTTTTGTATATTTATATGTATTACTCAGAAAATTATTTTAGGTTAAACCATATAATTTATCAATGTATAGTTGCAATTCATATATAAATAGATATTCCCCGATATTTTGTTAGAAAATGTCTTTACATACTTTTAGAAAAAGCTACTTATATGTAATGGTATACATTAGATTGGCCAAAGCATTAAATCCAATTGATTGTATTTTACATCATAATAAAAAAAATTATACCAACATTTCAAAATTTCTTCTCATTAATTCAATAAATCTGAAACAAAAGCCTTTAAATTTTACTATCGCCCAAATTTTATCTCATCTCTAAGTTACATCTAAAAATAACTTTTAATATTGTTTGGATTGATGTTCTTTAATCATTTATATTTAAACTATCTATTATTAATGTATATAATAATTTGATAAGCTAGTTTTTCTACTTCATTATTTATTTATTTTTAAACTATAATACTTTTAAATATACAGTTACGGAATTCATATGGTAGATGCAAGAGAAAAAATATAAATCGTGGAAATATATGAGGCTTTATTCCACAATAAAACTGACACACAGCTCATGTGTATGCAAATGGAAGTACTGTAAAAACTAACAACCCAATCAGATAGAAATTTCAATAGAAATAACAGTGAAGTTATCTCAACATATATCTTATCTCCAAAATGAGAGAAAATACTTGGTGTATTTAATTAGTTATTCGTTTATAAGTTTTCTGTAAGAGAATGGATTGCTCAAGAAAAAACTTTAGTTATCTGTTTTTAATTAGGATATCGCAATAGTTCTTTTAATTTTAGATCTTCCATTTTTGTCTAACTGCACTCTTATTGCAGTATCAACAAGAGTGCAGTTAGATATCTTGTCTCATGCTCAACACTCCAAAAATATACTTGGAGGGCTTGTATAATTATTCATGTTTATGCAGGTTTTCTGTCAGAGAAAGAATTATTCAAGAAGAAACTTATCATCTCAGTTTTTAATTAGGATATCGTCATATTCCTTATAATTTTAGATCTTCCATTTTTGTCTAACTGCTCTCTTATTGCAGTATCAATAAGAGTGCAGTTAGATATCTTGTCTCATGCCCAACACTCCAAAAAGAGAGAATATACTTGGAGAACTTGTATAATTATTCATGTTTATGTAGGTTTTCTGTCAGAGAAAGGATTATCTAAGAAGAAATGACGGATCTCAATTTTTAATTAGGATATCCCCATAATTCTTGTAATTCCAGAACTTTCCTTTTGGTCTCCCAAGGACGAGTATTTTTAACCATCTATATTTTTAACTATCCATAGAAAAATCTCAAAATCCCTCTTAATTAAGATGAGAATTACTGCAAAGGAAAGCAACATATAATATATTTGTGCTAAAAATTTTAAAATGCTTCATTATACGTAAAATAAGGGACACAATATATTGCATAATAAATATGTACAATATATTGTATAATAAATATACACAATATATTTCATAATAAATATACACAATATATTGCATAATAAATGTACTCAATATATTGCATAATAAATATGTACAATATATTGTATAATAAATATGCACAATATATTGCATAGATTTGTATTACTCAAAACTTCAAAATACTTTATTACTGATATTTTATCAACCTATGCCATTTTCTAGTATTTTTTGCAGATGGATTTCAAACACCAACAAATAAATGTAATTCTATTTAAAACCCTAAAAATTAATAAAAAATACTTAAAAATGGTATTTTTAAATCTGATTTGAATGTTATTTCAGATAATTGAATATTTTCTCATTTAATCAGCTTAGTATCGGTGAAGGGATGCTTTATCATGCTGATGTTACAAATTGTAAATCTTTCATCGTTAAGTCTCTAGGCATGTTGGAATTTCAATTCTCCGCCATTCGTCGGAATAGTCAGAACTCTCAGATTTATTTGAGGTTCTCATATTTCAATTTAATGTGGGAATTACTATGTATTATTCAGTATTAAAGTCACAAATTGCTTAGAATCGCTAATTAGCTTATTAAAATAGGTCGCTTGATTGAACCCACTCCCTTTGTTTAGGTATTTTCGGCGAAACAGTGATTTAATTAATTTAATGAAATGCTTGAGAATCTAAATTAATTTAGGAGCATCAAGCTGAGTCGTATGATAATTGCTTGGATCAACTGAGATTTTCAAGCACAGTCTGAATCTGACAAGATTTGTCCGCACTTTAACTTGACAGAAAACGAATGGGGGTTTTCTCTTCCTTTTTACATAATGTTACTGTATATAACTTTTTTTTTTACTTTTTCGTAAACTAAGAATGCGAAGAGAAAATATTGTCATCGGGGAAAAATTTCTATTTCAATATGAAAAATTTCTATTCACAGCGTCCCACATCTTTCGCAGACCAAAAAAAAATAAATACCTGTATTAAATCCGTCAATCTCTATCTATATCTACAGTGTCGTTCTTGTCATCTGACCGCTGTTCAAAATTATGGTTTCCGTATTATATCAACGTTTTGATTACATCAACGTCCCGTTGTAAAGTAACACTAGGACTATTTTGGGATAGGCCTTGTAACTATCCATAATAAAGGCTTTTAGCCTTGATCAGATGGTGAGAACGGCACTTGAACTGGAACCCCACCCCTCTCAACAATTGAGGAGAGAGAGGATAGCAGATTTATTAGAGAGTATGTTTAAAAGTTTACTCTTCCTCGTTATTTCCGATTTCTTTTCATACAAAGGGGAACAAAAATGTATTTTAAATTTCCACCCATTTTTTATAACATACATAAATAACGGAAAAGTAAAGATAGGCAATCAACTTTTTAAAGAATTTGATCAAAAGCTAAATATTTATAATTTTTCACCAAATATCTCCCTTTTGATTTGGGATGTATTTAGTCAATTGCATTTGTATACAAATGAGCAAAAAATTTGTAATTTTCCATTTCTTTAAAATTTTAATACAAAACTTTGTACAGATTTATAATTATTATTGATTTGTAATTCATTAAGTGATCGAATCATGTTGGATCTCAATCTTTATTACACTTCATTTCAAAAAGCGATCGTCTATAATACAAACTTCCAACAAAATCTATAAATCTTTTGGTCTACGTTATTATAGGATGCGCAGAGCCTAACTTTCGTCTTGGCGTCAAGAAAGTCAGACAGTATCTTTTTTGCTTTATTTATTGGTTTGCGAAGGATCATAACCAGGAATCTAAATTAATTATGAGATAGTAAACTTCATATTTTAGACACATTTTTATATTAAATTGGAGCAAAGGTCAATGCTCTGAGTTGTGTAATATTTTTTTATATTTTCCTTCATTCATCAAAGAATCTCTGATTTTTGTTTTCAGTATTATTTTTATTAATATTTCACACTAATTTTTTTTTTGTTTAAGAAACAGTTTTTATTTCAAACCAATCTCTGCAGTTGCTTTCAACGTGAGTATTTGTAATCATTATATGAAGAAAAAGATTCCATTGCGATGCAACAAAACACTCAATGTTACAATGTATTTTCATCAAAAGAATTGACAAAGTATCTACAAATGAAATATTTTTATTTTTTCAGCACTCTGCCGATGTAAATAAGATTTCTAATTTATTTTTCGTTAGTTATTACAGATATCCTATCTGACAGTCGGTAACTTCCCCTTTTTCATAAGATTGAGCCATTTACAGGAGAAAATCTTAATAGTTAAGATACAAAAGAACTTGGATATAAAAACTGCTGAATACTTAAACGATAATATCTAATAGTAAATCAGTTTAAGTGTCTGAAAGACCAGCTAGACATGATTTTTTTTTTAAAAAATGGGACAATTTTTTAATGTTCTCACATTAATAGTCATAAATCAAATACTAATTTCTCATTTTAAGATTTTTTTTATCAAAGCTTCCCCATTCCAAAAATATTTACATAAATTGAAGATTAAGAATAATATAATTATATATTTTAATTTTTAAAAAATTCTGATGCAGTAACAAATCAATTATATTTTACTATCTAAGCATTTTTTCCTTTGATTTTTTGCACCAAGTATCATAAACTTTATAAATTGAATGCAATGGATTTCAATGAGAGATAATTAAAGATTGAGAGTTACGAGAATGATAATTAAAGTAGCAAATAACTATTATCCCATTCACTGCCAACCACGAATATACTCGTGGTTGGCAGGGTGTTATCCATTGCCCCCACGAATATACTCGTGATACTTTCAATATATTATAACGTACAACTTGTCAAACTTGCAAACTTTTTATGGCCACAAACATAAATATACAAGTTTAAAAACTTGAAAAAAGGCTACAAATAAATTGTTTTTACCAAAATTCTACTTTATTTAACCCATTCGCTGCCAAGCCTAATTCATTCCCATTGCCAACCACGAGTATACTCGTGTTTGATTTTTATACATGTAAATGATTATTCATAACAAAATATGTGTATTTATTTTGAAATAATAAAGCGTATATAAACAATAACACTCAAAACAGAAATGGCAATAGGAATAACCTCATACAATTAAGGCTTGGCAGCGAATGGGCTAAGGAGTTTGAAAACATAGAAAATATTCATTTAACTCATTAGAACTAAATTTTCGTGTATTTTTAAGATCTAATATTTGCCATTAAAGCAAGAGCGCTCTTAATTTCTTTGTTAACTGAAGCTATATAATAATTAATTATAAAATATAATGAACGTATAATTCGTTAATTTAATAGAAACGTTTCTTTTTTTAAATAATTTTATTCTGTTTATTATATTTTTAAGGAGGCGATATTTAAAATAATAATTATAATTTTTATTCGCTCAGAACTTCTTCGTCATCGAAAAAATATGTACTAGGGAGATATACATATCATAAAATATTAATTAATTTTCCTTTTTAACATTTCCCTTTGTAGATAATGTTTTCTTTTTGTTCAGTATGAATGCTAATTAATTAATAATAGGAAGGAGAAAAATTATAAAGGTGCCCTATGATATCTACCAAGCTGCTAAAAGAATAGATGATTTTCACATCATAATATATTATTGAGTATGTTCTCCGCTCATAAAATTATCATTTTGCGTGTGCTTTACGTTTCAACATTAAATTCTGTTAAGCCGCGTGAATGAGACATGAATAATCTGTTTCCTTAAGCCTAAAGCATTTTAGTTATAAAAATATTCGGATTTTTCACTAAATATGTAATTTATTGTAAATATATAATATAATTTATTGTAAATATATACTGTAATTGAATGTAAATATATAATGTATTGAATTTTACAATTTATATAATTAAATTTTTCAATATAATTTGTATATATAATTGAATTTTCCAATTCATATATAATAGAATTTTCCATTGCATATATAAATGCATTTTCCAATTCATATATAATTGAATTTGTCACTTCATATATAATTGAATTTTTTAATTCATATAAATTTGAAATTTTCTATTCATATACATTTGATTTGTTCAATGTATACAGAAGAGAATTTTTCAATGCACACAGAAGAGAGTTTTTCAATGTATGCAGAAGAGAATTTTTCATTATACAGGCAATTAATTTTTTCAATATACTGGAAATTGAATTTATCGAAATACAAACAATTAAATTTTTCATCGTATATGTAATTGAATTTATCAATATAAAGCCAATAGAATTTTTCAATGTATACGCAATTGAATTTTTCGGTGTGTTCGCATAGAAATTGTTCAAAGTGTACGCATTTGAATTTTTCAAATTTAACCTCGTTTGAATTTTCAACGTATGTGCATTTGAATTTTTCAATGTATACACATTTGAATTTTTCGATGTATAGCTACTGAATTTTTCAATGTATACGCAATTGAATAAAAAAATATAATGTATTTGAATTTTTCAATATATATGAATTTGAATGTAAATTTAACTTATGTATTTAATTAATTGTAAATTTAACTATTAATTTAATGTAAATATATATTACATTTGTATTCTTCGAATTTCAGATATGGTTTAAGCATAATAATAATCTACATTCTCAAATGAGTCTTCTGTTTCAAAAATGAACATTATAAAAAAATGAAAATTTAAATAAAATATTTAAATACGCGCAAAAATATAATTCCACAATTATTTCCTTTTTCAATTAACTAAATTGCTTTTTACGCAATAATTCTTATTTGTTTTGAGATTTTCAAGTATACTTCTCCGTAGCAAGCAAACAACCAGTTTCCTCGTGCTTGGAATTAAATAAACAAAGAGGGATTAAGTAATTAAATTGGGATTCTCTCTCAAAAAAAATTTCATCTGACTTCCTTGCGTAAAAATTCGTCTTTTCGTGTTTTCTACCTTTTCCTGGTAAAGTTCAAGTACTTTGTCACAAACCAAAATTAATTTCGGCTCGTAAATTAACTCATTAAAATTCTACTGTTGCAATGAATCATAAATTAAGCACGAGAAGTTAAAAGAAGACATATAAAAATGAACAAAACCGTGAAATGGAGTGTTCTTTTTTTATTATATATACGTGTGCGTGGCTAAAAATAGCTCAAATATTGTTTTTTATTTATTTCACATCGTTAATTTGTGAATGAATTGTAAGAGTATAAGGAAAATTCGAAATACTTTATTTTATTACAGATATTCAGAGATTAATTTCTTCCTCCTGATCTTTGCGTCCCGGGTTCGAGTCCCGGTTAAGGCATAGTTGTCCTTACTATCTGTTAAGTGTGTGAATGCCCCCCCCTTTAAAAGGGGGTTGTGCAAACGAATGTTATGAGTATGTTGCTAAGTCGCACTCTTGGTCCTAGTTGGAACTACTTCAAAAACAAGAGGTGCCCATTCGGCTACTTAAACAAGAGACGTCGGCGCGCTTGTCCAATGGCAAGTGACATTAGTAACAACAACAGAGATCAATCTGTTATAGATTCAATATAAAATATATTAACTTCTGTATAAAAATATTTATCCTTTAAAATATTAAATATTTTTCACTTTATAAGAACGATAACTAGTGAGAATTACGATTTAATTAGAATGTTTATGACAATAACTAGCGCGATAACGATTTTGTTTTGACCTCAAATTATACATATATTCTTATGTTCATAGTGTAAAAATTGTACTTTATAACAATTTTTTATTCTTTTCAATGCATCTAGTAAACGAGTAAATAAATATTTTGTTCTTGTAGAAAATATAACTCGTCAGAATTATTATTCAATTAGAATATTCATAACAATAACTCGACAACTTTAACGACTTTGTTTTGACCTCAATTTATACATATATTCATGTGTCCACACTAAAAATGTGTGTTTAATAACTTTTTTATATACTTTTCAATGCATCTAGTAAACGAAAAATTATATATTTTTGTTCTTAAACTGGTGTAGCGTATGTATTAGATACTTTAATCACAAATTTATGTGTCAACAAACTTTCAAAATTTCATTTGTTCAAGAATGAAGCAAGAAACTGCGCGACTAAAATATTATCCGATTCAAAAATATTTTCTAAGGGTTAAAAATTTGATTCCTATCTTGCTTCAGCTCACAATTATTAAATCGATAAGTCTTTACCATGTCTCGGGAATTGACTCATACCATTGAAGGCGAAACACGACGTATCCATGCGTATCAGCTGTCTTGACGTTGTCTCTTATCTAATTTGCATCAAAACCTTGTTTTGATGGTAATATCGAACCTTAAAATATTGACCCGAATCTTTTCAGGGTTTTCGAAAAATGTCTATTTCCACAGCATGCTTTTAGATTTGAATATGTGAAAGCCGTTTATAGAAGTTCTGATTGGATGTTAAGTATTGTACATATATAATTTGCACCGGTAAATTTTGCCATTTTAACTGCATTGAATAACTATTGATTTTTTTTGTTGTTTAAAAACAGATTTTAATCATGTAAACTACATATATTATATACTTTTTGGTATATGAATTGAAAGGGAAGCATAGTTATCATTAAAAAATTCAAACTCTTGGTTTTGACGCTTCAGACCTCTCTGAATTTGAAAAACATATTTTTGAGAAATGTATATTTCTGTCTGTGACAAAGGTAACTCAAAATTAGATAGATGAAATTTTGAGATAAATAGATGAAATTTAGTCTATAGGTTTATAACTAAATTTGTAGATATCTATCAAATGAAGCACAATATGTTCTGTTCAGATATAAGTTGAAATGAGCATAACTAGATAGACATAAATATAAACTATATTGTAGACACCTATCAAATTTTGAGCGAAATACCTGTTGGGTGTGCCCCTATTTAAATATCTATTTTCAGACATGAAAACTCGATAGCTCAAAAACTCAATGACTTAAATATAACAAATTTCATCATTAATTTTGCGAC
>JAOUZG010019159.1:26766936-26780349 GCA_026289955.1 Argiope argentata | reverse complement strand
GGGGGGGGGTCTGTTGCATGTTAAATCCGTCTGGGAAAACGTCCTCACGCTGATGTGGTACGGTGTCGAGAAGGGGTGCCAGCTCAGGTGTTGTTCTCTTCATCTGATCGTAGTTTAAAATTACTAGGTCTGCCCCCAAAAGCCCTAGTGCTGTTTTACAACAAGACGTTAATATACCTAAACTAAACTTTCGTTTCTGGAACGGAACTTGATGGATTAGAAACGGCTGCATGCGTCTCTCGAACATATTCCACAATTTGAATAAGATTCAGATCAAATGAAGAAGCAGGCCAAACCATATTTTGTATATTTTCCGTTTCTATTAAGTCGTCGATCAGATTCACGTAGAGACATATGCGTTATTATCTATAGACTTGAAGTCGAGACAACAAAACGACGCAACGAGATTCAGTCAGTACATTGTATCAACAATACTCCAAACGTTTCAGATGTATTTTAGATGTTTAATTCCCAATACATAGTTGGATGTGTTGAATAAAATGATTAGGGATAAACCTGAAAGAATCCTCATGTAAAACGTGTTAAAAGTTGTTGAGTTTTGTGAAAGCATTTCTATATTTGATACTCTTAAAAATTTTAATCACCATAAATGTAATTTTTAAAAAATAGTTATCGTGAAAAAAAATAGATACTTATTTTTAGTTATTCTTCATTGGAACTATGTTAGGTGTTCCAAAACTACTTATAATAATGGATGGTACTACTTTTTTCATTATATTTGTTGTCTAACTATAGCCTTGCATAATTAGTCAAGCTCAGAAGTTAAGGACTTCTCATAAAAAGAAATCTTTTTCATAATTGTCAAAACAATATTGGAAACAATAGATATCACCTAGGATATGAATAACTAAGCGTCTTTAACTTAAGCGTCAGTATATGAGAGTAATTTGCCTTTCTGAAGAACTTTGAAGGGGAACTGACCCTTATTTGAGTTTTAATAATTATTGAGCTTGAATAAAATATTCAAGTAGTAAGCCATTTGTTGATAAACATAAAGTGGGATAAGAGACTCCGAATAAACTTGATTAGGAACCTAACGGAAAAAAGGACAAAAAGTTTGCGATCTCATTTTTTTGATAGAACTTTAACTTTATTTGATTTTTGTCTTTAAAAAATTGATGTGTGATAAGGGAAATCCTTGACTTGCTGACTACATGCTACAATGAAAATGGAATTATTACCACCTCATTTTTATAGTGGGCATAATAAAACAAATTTACAGAACCAAGAAAGTTAAGAATTTTTCATTGATTATAAAATAAAAACTTCCAAATAAAATCCTGATGCTATTAAAGATATTTCAATAAATCTTAGTTTACTCAACATGTATCAGCATTCTATTTCATGTTTTTTTTCTATAAATAAAAGTTGTTTAATATCATGAGGTCTTAATTATTGATTGACTGAATATGAGATCATTCGTTGCTTTCAATTCACAATCATTTCAAATTGTCAATGACTATTTTTGTAACTTTAAAGAATTTGAACTACAGTGAAAAAACAGTAGCATGTCGTTTTCATTTAGACCTGGTCCATTATTAATGTTATTAATCTTTAAAAAAATCCAGAATGCTGCGTTGTTAGAAGTTAATCTAACGACTTCTTTGAATTTCTAAAAAAATTGATCTTAAATTTGATCTGAAACCAAAGTTGTTTTTCATTTTGCTTCACAGTAACGAAAATGATTGATTCTTCTGTTATATAACTTAAGGTTTTCCCAGTAAAGTTCATTTGTTTTAAGGGTGTTCGGCTTTAGTCGGAGTTAGAATGTGATATTGGTTAATAAGAATTAAAATGTAAAATATTTTACTGTCAAAGACAAACAAAACAAACTTTTTAAATTCTATCATTATAAATTACTGTCTACGGTAATAAACAGAATAAAAAATATTGCATGCATGAAATAAGAAATAATTTTAAAAAGTTATTCAACAATTTTCAATCAATAGTAAAAGTTATTCAAAAATTAATAATTATTTTTAAAGTATGAACTTAAGATAATTTAAATATCTAATAATCTACAGTGGGACAAACAATTGAGGATATACCTTACTTTTACTTGATAAATCCAACTTTCAATCGAAATAACACATTAACTAGAAGTGCGAGCGTGTTTTTATTTTCACAAGTAACAAAAGGGTTAATTTACAGTAAAAATAACGAAAATCAACAAAAAAATATCTAAAATTGAAAATTTCACAAGTATTTGAAATAAACATAGGCAGATATTTACCTCAAAAAATTAAGGATACACCAATAAAATTTTTGTGTAACTACCGCTAGATTTTTTTCTGCTTTCTACTGTAATAGCCTAAGTTTGGCCAATTTTATCTTACACCTTTTCGGCTTCTCCTTTTGTCTTTTGAAGTTGGTTATGCGAATTTAAAATCGCAATTTTCAATGGAAAATCGGTCTTCGAAGAGAGACCAGTATTGATGTAAGAAAATTTATATTAAGGTTATTTAAGAAAGGAAATTCTTATCGTGAAATAGCTGAAATTGTCGGTAGAAGCCACTTTTGTGTCCAGAAAATCATTGTAAGATTTAAAAGCGATGGATTAATTGAAAATAAAAGTGGAAAAGGCAGCAAAAGTATTCTGAGTGATGTAACCAAAAGGAAAGTTTTGAGGAAATATCAAGATTGATCCTAAACTAAGTGCAGTCAAACTAGCTGCAGAAACTTCTCGAATAATGGGCAGAAGTGTAAGTGCTGAAAATGTGAGAAATGTAATTAGACATGCTGGATATAGCAGTCGAGTAGCTAGAAAGAAACCTTTCATAAGCTTACAAAATCAGAAAAGCTGTTTGGAGTTTGTAAAAACTCATCAATTGAAGACAGATAACTTTTGGAAGAAAGTTACAATTATTGAAGGAAGTAAATTCAACAATTTTGGAAGTGATGGCCGTCGCACCGTTTGGAGAAAGCCGAACACCGCTTTGAATCCAAAAAATATACTTCCTACAGTTAAACATGGTGGTGGCTCAATCATGGTTTGGGGTTGTATGGCTTCAAATGGGGTAGGAAATTTAGTTTTTATAGATGGTTTAATGGATCATAAGCTTTATATAGATATACTCAGCAAAAATCTTAAAGAAAGTGAAAAAAATTCGGTTTCGATCGAAATTTTATTTTCCAGCAAGACAACGACTCCAAGCATATGGCACGTAATGTCAAAATGGGGTTTCTTTTTCATTGTAAACAGCAATTGCACACACCACCACAGTCCCCAAACATCACTAGCATAGAACATTTGAGGACCACACTCGAAATAGCGGTCCAAAAACACCAAATTAGGAAGAAAGCCCATTTAAAGCAAGTGTTACAAGAAGAATGGAATAAAATATCTCCACATACCACCAAAAAATTGGTCGAATCGGTACTAAGACGTTTGGAGGACATTATAAAAGTCAAAGGACATGCAACCAAATATTGACACTGTCTTTGTATGTGATATGTCACACAAATTTCACTGGTGTATCCTCAATTTTTTGAGTTAAAGATCTACCCATGTTTATTTGAAACACATGTGAAATTTTTAATTGTAGATATTTTTTTGTTGATTTTCGTTATTTTTACGGTAAATTAACCCTTTTGTTACGTGTGAAAATAAAAACACGTTTTCACTTCTAGTTAATGTGTTATTTCGATTGAAAGTTGGATTTATCAAGTAAAAGTAAGGTGTATCCTCAATTGTTTGTCCCACTGTATATATTAGTATTACCTGATATTGATAATTGATGAAATTACACATTACTAAGGTATAAGAAAATTAATAATCTGAACGATTTATGAAATTTTCTTAAAAAAGTAGACCTAAGATATTAATTTGTATGTTTAATATAAAAGTTCTAGGGACAACATACGAAATAGTTTTATTACATTTTTTTTAAAGTATGAAAGATTATGTATAAATATATATAGAATAGTGTCATTTTCATCACTTATTGTACATTTATATTTCCGACCATGCATTATTGGTGAGACACAAGATCTCACCCCTATTGTATGGTATTGAAGAGACACATTTGCCATCTTCTGCCTGCTAGAAACAAAACAGAAATGATATGCATAGTTCAAATTACATTGCCCCTTATTCATCCCTAATTTTAATGTTTGAAATGATAGTATTGAGTCTGCGTGATTCTTCGCAAAGACATTGAAGAATATACAATTTCAAACAATTCTCAAAATACAATATTAGAGAAATTAAATTACATTTTGACGTCAAATAGATAGGAACAAAGTTCCTAATTACATTTTCTATCTCATTAATTATAAATAAGGCAGGAAATACAATGTCATTAATGTAAATTAATATTCATCAAATAAGACACCTACGTATGTTATTTTAAACATTCAATATTTATCTTTTTATCCCAACAAAAGAGAAAAGTTTAATTAGAAAAAGCTTTCGTTTTCGTTGCGTGTTCCTAAACTTAAAGAAAATGAGAGAATTTTTTCATTAGTTTTTGTGCACTGAGGCTGAAATTGCGCTTTTCAATACTGCCTTTCAAAATTTGTTTTACTAATGTGAATATTTTACAATACGTTTTTACATAAATTGATTAGAATTTTTGTAGAAATCCATTTTACATGTTAAGTTTTAATATTCAAATTTTAAGAATTACGTAGAGAAACGTTTCAACGTAGGAAATTTTGAAATTTGATTTTAATGAGATTATGTTTTTTTAGCATACATCATTTATTCGTTTATAATCAACGTTGTAGACTGAAACTATTCAAAGCCCGTTGTATTTCTATAATATCTCTTGTGCGTTAGCATAGCTAAATCAAAAGATGAAAATTATACAATCTTTTTTTGTTACATCAATGGAGGTATACTACAAAACAATAATGATCGATCTATAGATCAAGCAATTTAACCAAACAATATGATTTTGACCATCCCGCGTCCAAAAAAACACCTTTTTAGAGCTATATAAGTCTTTTGAATAGAATAACTAAAATACATTTTAAGCTAGATGTATAAAATGTAGTACATAGTATTTTACTCCAAATTTGATGATTTTTAGCAAAATTTGAGAAATTCATTCAGATAAAATCTATTTGTCCTGACATCTGAATATGATTTAACAAAATAACGACAAAAATAAAGAGAATTTTAGCGACAGAATTTTATACTCATAAAAGGTGGACATAGATAGATCAAATATGGAATCAAATCCATCAAGAAGTTGATCCTTTTTTGGTATGTACTTTCAGAAGCACCAATTATTAGCACACGACATTTGAGAAACGCAGGGATTCAAATGTTGATACTTGAGAAACATACGATACTTGAGAAACACAATGATTTAAAAGTTGAGGTTAAGATGCTTGTTACAAAGTAATTTTGTCATTAAAATTATAGTTCCATTTTAAATGTTTGTTTCGTTCGGCTAAATTGTTTTTGTTCAAAATACATATTTGGTTATATGGTACTTGTGTATTAACATATTTCGAAAATTAATCATCAAAATAACCTTTTAAACATTCAAGCTAAGGAGTTCTTTCTTAAGTAATGATTGTCAATGGAAAGCATTTAATAATACCAAAGAGCATTTATTACGGAATAATCAGGGAAATTTTGTGGAAAATACTCCCGCTAATTTTGTAAATTGATTGATTGTTTGTAGATGTTTAGTTTTGTGTTTGTAAATTGTTTGAATGCTTGTAAATGTTTTGTTTTATGTTTGTAAATTAGTTGAATGCTTGTAAATGTTTTGTTTTATATTTGTAAATTGATTGAATGCTTGTAAATGTTTTTTTAAGTTTGTGAGTTGATTTAAATTGATTATTCTTTCTCATTTTTATAGTTTGATAGTTTGTATGCAGATATATATTCTCGTGGTAGAATACTATATTAACGTTTTCAGACCTTAGATTATTCCGATTATTTCCAATAATCCTTAGTTTCAGACTTTAGATTATTAAAAATAATCGGAATAAATTAATTCAATTTTGATTCCATATAGGAGATGCTTTTTAAGAGGGAATTTGAGAAAAAGGACTTCAGGATTCTTTAATATTCATAAGTATTATTAATTAAGGATTTAAAAAATAAAAACTAATTAAAATCTTAGAAATTCTACTTTTTATGCAGAGAAAATTTTAAACTTTTTTTATTAAATATTTGGAATGTAAGCCTGGTAAAATCTCAATTTCATATTGAGCTATTTACCGTTAAAAATGACATCCAGGAAGATTCTTTTATAAGGCTAGAATATCGATTCAAAAATAAAGAGCACTTTCTAAGCTAAATTTTTTATCCTTAGTTTCTGAATAAACAACAATGATTAAAACCAGAAAACACATATGGTACAGGAATACGAGTACAAATTCAATCTTAAGAAAAGAAATACCCATAGAAAGAGCAAAATTAAGCCATAGAGAGCAAATGAAGAATGTCGTTTAAAACAAATACTATTAGTTCATAGTCATCTTTGACAACAGACTTTTTCCGTGGATTTTGGTTGTATTCACATTTAATTAAACCTCTTATGTCTAACTTAATATTCGTTGCTCACTAAAGAAAACATTTTTAAACTTAAAATTACACCTATATAATCTATATTATTTTAATAGCCTTACATCTGTTCTCTTTTTTTATATGTTTAGACCATCTGAATATTCTCGATTACCAAGGCATTATTTTATTATAAAAATATCTAATCTGGATTGTTTCTGCAGTATTGCAACATCATTTTTTCATCTTATAAATTGCTCATATATTAAGCAGAATCCTTCATTATTGGTTGGTTAGGGATTAAATGTTTTATTAAACAATAGAAATGGATTGGATTTCAATTCAGCACTAAAAATAGTTTTCAAAAGCTTGCAAAACTTATTTATAATAAATTGCCATCTTTCAAGCAAACATTTTATAATAATTAATTTAGTTTTATTAAAAGAATACTTTTGCAAGCTTTAAAAAGACATAAAATTAAATTTTGTGAAATAAAATCTGTTGAATTTTTTACGAAACACTCCAAAATAAATATTCTAATAAAAATAATATAAAATAGTATTGTAAAGTTATTTTCTACTTAGGTCAACAAAGAAAATTTTTAATTTTGTTACTTTTACTTTTTTATAAAATAATTGCTATATATATATATATATATATATATATATACAAGGTGGCCAGAAAGAAATAAAACACCCCTACTCTGACCTCCCTGGATATCGAACTACTCAGTGTAAAGGCTCAAAATTTTGTACACATACTATTCAAAATATGGGGAAACGGATTTCACGAAAAAAAAATTAGTTCCTGAAATCACCGATAGGTGGCGCTGCACAACTGGAACTATGATCAAAAGACACAAATAATAATAAAAATTAAAATGTTTATGCGGAATGGAATGCTTCCATGCTTCCTTTTTAATTTTTCTGCCCCTTATGGAAAATAAAAATAGTAAAGAAGCTAGAACTCCCGTTGTAACTGCAATTTCATACTGTAACCAGAAAAATTTGCATAAAGCATGGTTAGAAGCCATGTTAAAAGGTGGGGAATGTCATTCTTATTAGTGATGGCTGTCACGCTGCCAGAACGCGCTTTGCTTGTGAAGTTGTTTTACGAGAATAAAGGAAATGCTCCAGCAGCACTTCGAGAGTTTCGCCGACTTAAGGATTTGCGTAAGGGACCATTGCTTCCACAAGCTCTCAGGAGAATGATCGCTCGATTCGAGGAAACTGGACATCTTGGAGTTCAGCCTGGTCAAGGACGCAAACCGGTTCGTTCAGATGTCGTTGAAGATGTTGCCACCGGTATTGTTGAACAGTCAATGGATAATGTTTTAGGCTGCAGTAGTGCACGTGCAGTGTCACGACACTTGGGTGTTCCCTATAGCACAGTGTGGAACGTACTCAGAAAAATGGTGCATTGTTTCCCGTACAAATCCGCCCTAATCAACAATTGCTGGCCACAGACAGGGAGATGCGACTGACCTTTGCATTGACATTTCTTGCTAGAGTTGAAGTGGATGCATCGTGGCCGTGGCAGATTCTGTGGAGCGATGAGGCCCATTTCCACCTCAGTGGAACAGTGAACACCCATAACTGTCGCATATGGGACACGACAAACCCCCGTACCTTCCAAGAGATTCCACTCCACTCACCGAAAGTTACAGTCTGGTGTGGATTCACAGCCACATTCATCCTTGGACCGTTCTTTTTCGAAGAGGTTACTTCCAATGGCCTTGAGACATGTACCGTGACGGCCAACAGGTACAAAAGGATGCTCGAAACATTTGTTGTACCCCATTTGCAGCAGCGCCAATGCCTTGACACCATTACTTTTATGCAAGATGGAGCACCTCCACACATTGGACTCCCTGTGCAACAGTTTCTTCGCCAACATTTCACCACTGACAGAATAATCAGTCGCGCGTTTCCGACAACTTGGCCATCTCGTTCACCGGATCTTAATCCGTGTGATTTTTGGCTTTGGGGACACTTAAAAAACCTTGTTTATCGAGAACGTCTGATAACCTTGGCAGATTTGAAAGAGAGTATCAGTCTGCATGTGAGAAGCATCTCAGATGACCAGTTACGATCCGCAGTTGAACAAGAGGTCCACAGACTTCACATTTTACATCTTCAGGAAGGGAACCATATTGAGCAGCATTCCCTGCATCGATAACGTCCTTGTTTCATGTATGCTTGGTACTTTCAAATAAAATGTGTTTAAAACGTGTTTTTGTGTCTTTTCAGCATACGTCCAGTGGTACAGCGCCACCTATCGGTGATTTCTGGAACTAAATTTTTTTTTCGTGAAATCCGTTTCCCCATTTTTTGAATAGTATGTCCACAAATTTTCAAGCCTTTACACTGAGTAGTTCGATATCCAGGGAGGTCAGAGTAGGGGTGTTTTATTTCTGGCCACCCGGTATATATATATATATATATATATATATATATATATATATAATATGGTGCTTATCTTTGGCCATTTATCTTTTAAACTGTTTCTTTTCATAAGAATTATTGTAGTTCATTCTCATTCCTTTCTTTAATTTTTCAATCGTTTTATACTCGAATATTACGTTTCAGACTTATATTTCATTTATTATTTATATAACTACTGTTACAAACTTACTCTTCCGTTGGAATTCTTTTTTTGATTTTTTGTCGATGAAATCTGCAGTCCTTTAGTGACAGATGACGACTTTTAATAAATCGAAGATTACAAATTTACAGCCGAGACGAACATAGGAAACATACATTAATACAGTACAACAAACTGTAGTCTATAAGTATAAACAGTAGCAATAGCAACCTCAGAACTCAAAGCGACTAGACAGAGCTCACACAGGAGGGAATTAACTTGGCTTCACTCTACGACCTCTCTAAACTTCTGCAAATCTTCACTATATCCTCACTTTAGTTGCATCCAACTGCTGTCTCGCTACAATACGATTGGCTATTCCATTCAGTATATGATGCTGCTTCTACAACGAACAACAGGACTCAACACTCAGTTCAATTTGACAATGCTTGAGTTCTCACCTGAATTGATTCAACTAATCACCATAGAGTCTTAAACGAATGATTTCAGCTTGAAACTACTAACCTTTTCTAGTTCCCGAAGGTGGGCCGAGAAGTTTCTAGACCAATCAGATGTATCCTGCTTCCAACTGGCAGAACAGGTAAACTTCTGGATGATCTCAGTGATATTTTTTGACACCAAATTGCCAAGCTCTGAGATCACTGATTTTGCATCCTGTCGAAGCTCAGCATAAAACTGTCTTCCCATTGATTAAAGAAACTATGCTGGGAATCAGCATCACAGATTTGTAACAATACCAATTACCCTTACTATTTGCCTCCAGTATACATAGAATACTTAGAAATATTGCAATATTATGTAATGTGAAGTTAATTTATTTCCAAGAAAATAAGTAACAAGCTAGTTTCTACAATAGTAGTAATTACAATAATAGATCTGATAATTCTTAGTCGCCGTGATTCCACTTAGAAAAAATATTCTCTTATTTCTATTTAGCTCTTTTTGTTTCATGTCTGTAAAGAGGGAATTTAATAACTAATTTTCCTTTCAGTCTCCAAAATGCTCAAGTTTTCAATTACTTTAGAATGGTATCAATCACGATATACTTATTTTAATACTTTCGAAAATTAATGGTCTCTATTCATAGGATCTATTAAATTTTTGTCGTTTTATAATATTACCACCACCAAGTAATGAATCCGAGAATAATTCATTCAACGAATTATTAAAAGAGACGAAAAGGTGAAAAATATCTGAAATAAAAATGAATCCTCGTTTTTGGATACTAGTAAAACGCAACTTTTGGTATACTAATCACAAATCAAAATATTCAATGCATCTAACAGAATATTTGCATAATGTTCTATTCGCATTTTTTGCTAATTTTTTTTTTGAATTTGTTAAAGCAAATATTGATTTGAAAACATTCTGAACAGCTTGGGAATCTTAACAAGTAGCCAAAAAAATTTATAAAAAATCATCTAAGGGGAACCTAAAATAAATTTTTTTAACATTGACGATGCTTTTTTTTCCAAAAAAAAGTTATCAGGGCACTTAACAAAGAAAAATAACTGTGTTTTTTCTCACCTACTTATATTCAAGTCACGTTTTAATAGGTTTTTTCCCTCACAGATTTCTCACTAAAGGTGATAAGAAATCAAGCGCCATTAGTCAATTCACTAAGCGGTTTCCTTTATTCGAAAACTTTAATTATTCTTTTTTATAACTGCACTAGAAGAAATCTTTTTGGAATCGGTTTTCTTCACTGAGAATTAATAATCTTCATTTTCATTATTGAAAGTTAAATTAATTCTCCAAATAATGAGTGATTTGCTGCATTCATATATTTGTATATTAATTCATACACTCTAAATTCTTCTATTTTAAAAATTCTCCCTTTTCTCTGAATTTATAACATTCAAGATCATTGAAATTCCGGGGTAATAAGATATTCAAAAGAATATATAATATTTTTAATGTCTGTGATAAAAATTTAGTTAAAATGTTAATAATTTATAATACTTTAAAAATATATATGACAAATAAGAAAATGAAAGTACCGTTTGTGCAAATAAGAGAAAGAAAATTTTATTTTTTGGCTTGAAACTGGAATTCATTTGTAGCAAAAATTTATTTTGCTAACACTAAACCATCAAATAATTTTGGAGTTTTTGGAGTGATACATTGTATAATAATACAATTAAACCATTATGTCCCCGTATGTTCGACATCTCTTACTAAGTTTAGGTATATTAACGTCCCAATGTAAAACAACTCTAGGGCTATTTTGGAACGAACCTCTTAATTTTGAGCCATAGTTAGATGACGAACAAGACACGTGAGCCGGTAACCCCCTTTCCTTACTTACCACCTACAATAACTGGAGCAAATTCATTTTTAGCACTTATTACATGTGAGAGGAGAACAAATATTGATAATTATCAATAAATAGAAATATGTTATGCATATTTCAATGTATCATGTCAGAACATCATTTCTTGAACGGTCAAGAAGCACGAGCTCGAGCAAGTTGAATTATATATTTATTCCTATTTAAATTGTTTCATTGAATGAGTCACTTTGGTATTGCAAACGATGCAAAAAAACTTTGTCTCGCATCGATTGTTTAGAAAAAATATCCCATTTCCTATTTATTTCATTTCAAATAATCACGTGCTCAAAGTGGCCTTTTTCTAGGTTTTATTTCCTGTAAAAATTAACTTATTTTTTTAATCAGAGCTTTTATAAATGCAATGGCAACACGCTATCAAAAGGGCTCGTGCAGATAATATAATTTTTATTTTTCACTTACGGAATTTTGTTACACCAAAAGCCTCATCCCAAAAACATCATATTCTGACATGGTAGAAAATACTCAAATAATTAGAAATTAACAAAAGTTTTGGCCCCTTTTGGGACTTTGAACTATTCTATTATATTCTAAGTTTTCTTTCGTTTTAGTACGTCTTTTAACAACGCATTTATTGGTTTTAAAGTTGTTATTAATGATTTAAGTTCCTTAAAACTAAATTTGAATCATTCGCTACAAACGCAGATATGCTTTAGTACTCGACAACAAAATTTGCTATAATAAACCAAAAATTTGCTATCATAAACCTAATAAAACAAATTTTAATATAGTTGTAGGTGGTTTGTAAAATTTACCTGAGTCAATTCATATTTTATATTTTAATTAAAAATAAGCTTTAAAAAGTGAAAAATTTTGTATAATACTGTGTACAGAATTAGATTTTGGGATAAAAATTAATACATGAAATAATGTTAATCCTATACAACGTCGGTTGTATGAACTAGTATCATTTTAAATATGAACCCCCTGCCCCCTGTCTTACATTGATATTTGGACCTCTGAGGGATTCAGAGTTTCAAAAATAGCGTGAAATTACAAAATAATTATCAAAGAGCCGTGTAGCTACCTCAACAGTAAGAAATAATTCTTTTCATATTAAAAATATACTCTGCACAGTCATTATTTCACCCCAAGTGAAGAGAGAATTGGTGTACTTAGTCTATTTGCCATCGACATATTCGTTGCATGCCCTTGGGAATACCACTAAGAAGATACTAATCAGAATAAGGACTCACAAATGTACCATGTATCGTTCTCCATTAAAGGGTTCAGAAATCTATGATTCAGCTATTGGAAAAACCTGGCTTTGTGAATTATTTATTTTTAAAATTAATCTCATTTTCAAAATCATCCTTATATTAAAAGAGTTTAAATAATACATATTCATAATGCTTTGCAGTAATATTTTTTATCTTATTCAACTATTTCTTAACAAATGAGTTAGTGAATTTAAATTTACAAAAATCTCTGACGTAGTGTATACTCAAATTCAAAGATGACGTGTACATACTAACTCAATACAAATGGTTGCACAATACATTTTGTGAAAAATTATAAATATGATTTTATTTTTCTATATTTTACTATATAATTTCACTGCATAAAAAATTTTACTTCGATCGTAATGAAAAAAAGATTTGGACGGACATGCATACACATTGAATATAATTAACTATTTAAACACAGATTATATTTACAAAAGAAATGTTTCGTTTTTTTTCCAAATCTTTAATTAGTTTCTATTTTTTGTCTTATTTTTTAGATATTATTTTTAAAAAACAATAGAAATACACTGTTATGATAAGATTTATATGTAGTCTGTAGTTAAAGATAGTTATTATTATTCAGTGAACAAAGATTTTTTAATATTAATCCTTCATGCTTAACTAATTTGTTCCTTATTGTGCATCTAACAGACTATAACTATGAATAAATTGCAAGAACATTCAGCGTATAAAATACGGACAAACAAAGATTAATTTCATTCCTACTATTAGTTCATATACTCCTT
>JAOUZG010019159.1:26750890-26761567 GCA_026289955.1 Argiope argentata | reverse complement strand
TATATATATATATATATATATATATATATATATATATAAGAAATTAAGATTGCAATAATAAAATATTATTTTATATGATGAAAGCATTTTTTAAACAATTGTTGAATAGTAGCAGAAATACAATCAAATCAGAAATCGAACACAATTTCGTTGGATCGACAAAAACTTATAAGCATGTATTGTCATTGATATTTTGTTAAAGGAATATGGAATAAATGAATAATGATATTGGTCGGAAAATACTTTTTTTACAAAAAAAAAGAAGTTCATGCCTCTTTTCACTTGAGTTAGACAGTTAAAGTTAAGATGAAATTGAAGAAATGATTTTTTGTATTACACATAAGATTTCTGGAGAATCCATAAGTATAAAATTACTTTTTTTTGTTACGTGAGCGCTCGCAAATTACATCCATTTGGATGATTATCTGATTATATACGACAACAAATTTTACAGAATTATTTCGATGTTGGAAGCAAGTAAAAACCGAAAAGGAAAGTTACTGATATGCTTTACATACAGAACAGCAAACACATATATTTTAACTGTTGGCATATTTTAGTCAAGAAAATTTATTTCAAGCTTACTACATCAAATAAATATTACTAAGAATACATTAAATGTATTATTTTTTAAATGCACTTTTTGATTTCATTATATTGCAAATAAATATATGGAATCTAAATTGTTTGATTTTAGAGCATAATATCATCACAGTATTCAAACAAATAAAATGTATTTTCTATGCATCGTTTTTTCCATAAAAATAGGATTTGTTTTAAAAGTAGTAGATTGTCTATTATGCATGTATAAAAATATTTTTTAAAGGTAGAAAAATTTGAAGTATGAGCAATTGTAAACAATGACAATTCAAGTTTAAAATATGCAGAACAATTCGACAAAGGATGATGTGATTTTTTTTTCTAAGTTTACAAAGATAGCTCCACGAAACAAAACTTTTGTTTATAATGTTGAACTTGTTATTCAGTACTTATATTAATGTCTTAAACTAAATTATGTTTAAAGGCTTTAAAGACTTCGATTCTTTTAGAAACTCTTTTAGAAACATAAGGTTTTAAGTAGTTAATAATGTTACAGAAAACGACAGGCATGAATAAAATAAAATATTGGTATTGAGTGCAAAGAAACATAAAGAAAACTGCATGATTTCTGTTTCCTTTATATCACATAACTTAACTCAGTTGAGAATTCAAAAATGTCACATTCCAAATAAAAATATGATTCATGGTCAAGTTTTCAGTTTTAGATAAAACGCTGTTTTAGAACAACATTTTTTTTGAATAAATATAGGCAATGTTTCTTAGGTAGCTAAAAGACTTTCCATCCACGGATTTTTTAGTCTTTACTACAAAGCTTGAATCGAGGTTTTCTTTGTTCAGGCACGTTCAAAAATATTTGGTACCAACGTTTTTGAAAAAGAATCTGAGAAATAAGTAAAACTGGAAGCATTCTTGATCGTATATTTCTTTAAAAAAATATTGTATATTAAGTCATTGAAATATACGAGGCATATTCGGAAAGTAAGTACCGTTTTTTAATAAATAGAACAAAACATTTTTTTTTCAAACAAATTTTATTATTACATGAAAGACCAAACATTAAACTATTTTTCTACGTAGTTTCCACCAATGTTCAAACACTTGTCGTAGCGAGTGACGAGTTTTCCTATGCCTTCCTCGTAGAAACTTGCCGCCAACGATGATAAACACAGTTCGTACAACACAGTACGTGAAATTTGTGGAAATTCGTCTGAAAGCATCGTTATTGTGAATCGTCTGTTCTCTTTGATTTTTTCATCAACTTTCCGTATCAGATCGTCATTGACAAGAGAACGCCGACCACTCCGAGCCTCATCGTGAACATTTTTTCGACCTTCATTAAACATTCTAACCCACTTCCGCACCATTCCATCACTCATCGCGTTTTCACCATACACTTCTTTAATTTCACGGTAAATTTCAGCCGGTTTCACATTTTTTGCGTTTAAAAAACGGATAACAGAACGAATCTCACAGTCGGCGGGATCAGTAATTGTCTTAAACATTTTAAACAAGCACAGCGAACTGGAAACACAACCTACAGCGTCCAAAATGGCGTCAGTTGAGAGTCAGTGAACAAGGAAGACTAGTGCACATGCGCAGAACGCCGATCGCAGTGCTGCAGCGGCAGTATAATGAAACGGTACTTACTTTCCGAATATGCCTCGTACATTGACTGAAAACAACACAGAAGTAAGTTTTTAAGAATTACTCCTTTTTACTTCTCCCTTCAAAGTTATGTTTAACACTGAAAAAGGTAATAAATATCTATTCTCAGTGGATTACAGGATAAAATCACTTTTGCATTATTACTCATTATTAAATTTTAACCATAATATTTAATTAACCATATAATAATTTATCATGTTTCACCTGGAGGATAAAAAATGAGAAAAGCGATGATTGTAATTAGCTTCTTTCCTAATATAAATAAACAATCATAAAAATTTTTAGAATAAATTTATAATTTCAATAAATTGACCATTTGAAACTTAATTTTTTGTGGATTCAAATGTAGTAAAATAATAAATATGAAGTTTGGTTTTTAATTGAGGAAGAAAGCTGCACTCCTTTTTTAATTGATAAAAAATTTCTCATGAAATTTTTTTAAAATAAATTGTTGAGTAATTAGCATAGAGCCCCTTTCATATTAAGAGTGTAGTACTTATATAGTATAGTACACTTTAACAATAAATTTACATTTTGTCGATATATTGCATGGAATGCATTACAATACACGCAGTTTTTAAGCAAGCAATACTTTAAAGTATCTTCTACAATTAATTAAAGCAATTTTCTTGAAATAAAAAATTAATATATTCTAAATCGTAAGAAAAGCGAGCATTTAATTTAAATAGGCATGCAAAATGTTCAAAGACCTCAGAATACACAATTCCTAGGAAGGAAGTAATTATTTATATGTTGCTTTATTGGAGCTATTCCATGCTATTCGATTTACTATGACTTTTGCTATTTTCTTACAAAATATTACAATAATGTTGCTAAGGAGGAAGGCTAGATTTACATTTTAACCATATATTCTTATAGATTTCTTCACCGTTCAAAAATGAACCTTCAATAAATAAAACGTTGATACATACTGAAATGAAAGATTGTAGTGTTTGAATTCGAAAACAAGTTTTAAATGCATTCTCAAAGAGCGAAAAACAATTCTCACAGTAATAAAAAAATTACTGAAATTCTTGAATATTGCATGCGTAGCATCTGAAAATAAACATAAAACTCTCAAATAAAAAATAAAACAAACATCTCTTTTGTTACCAAACAATGTTCTAGCAATTGATCTTTTTTATGACATAAGTGAAACTAAAATGTTGCACTTATTTAAAATACAATATTAATTTCTCTTGTAATGTCAATATTTATATTTACTTTTCTAATGCAATACATCATTTTTAATTTACTAATTACATAAAACGTAAAATAATCCTAAGTAGAGAAGGTTTAATAGCTAAAACATCATTTCATCAATGTTAATGGAAAAGGAAAAAAGTTAATTTTACTATACAAGAACTTACAAAACTGCACTTTTTTTTTCCAGCAATTTGTATATGGTGATTGTTGAATCATCATATAGATTTTTTTTATTTTTCAGATTATAATTAGATAAAAAGGATATGTTTAGGATATATTTGTAATAAAAAATATTTTACTGAAAAATTTCGTGCATTTTTATTGACTGTATAAATAAAAGAACTGACATTAATTGTTTCCATCTATACATCAAACAGAGATTCAATTGCTAATTCGAATATTACACTAATCAAATATAATTAACGTGATAATTTAAGTGCGAATTATGATTGCTAAATAAAACTTATTAAACTTTTAAAACATAAAATTCTTGCTTGAATCCTTGTAGAGTTACAGAGAAAAGAAAGTAACAAATTTACTCTAAAAGATCCTTAAAGCCTAATTTTATTTCCTCTACCTAAAGAAACCTACTCTCGTCAATTGTTTCCACTCCTACCTCAAAACACAGGTGGAAATAATATAAAAACAACAGTCCCACTTACGCCCTGTCAGAGAAGACGGATGCAAACAGCGCTGGCTTGATAATCCATCGGTGCGGAAGAGATACGGTTGCAGTCAACAGGAATTGCAAACAAGTCAGCGAATAAAAACTAGACTACTTTTTTTTTTCTTTTGTTCGATGAATGAAAACGATTCGCGTGCTCACAGCTCGAAGACCTGTCCGAAACTGGCGTAAAGAACGAACTGGGCCGGTGAGCGACGCGCAGACGATTTCGCTCAGTTACTCGACTACCCCTTGGTCGACCCTCTCTATCAATCGAACGTGAAAGAGCGGGATTTTTCTGAATTAGAATGCCTCCTTCATTGCGGCGGATAAACCAATTCCGGTGGCTGAGAAAAGGCGGTTGCTGCACCTTCCTAGGACCGGTGCTGTTTGTTCAGACTTCGTCGAAGATAAAAATTTAAATATGTAAGCGGGGTCCCCGCGGTGTCGAATCTGTTGTCTTTTCGGATTTAGGGTGACGGAAGACTCGCTGACTTCTCGCTTCATCTTTTTATATCTAGCAGTGATTTGAATAGTGTGGAGACATGTGAAAAGAATGTAACGTTCTTGATACAATACAAAGCAAGAAATGTACTGCATTTTTTAACAGCATATCGGAGCTTTTCATGAAAATACAGTGAAGAAAATTTTCACCTAATCAGTTAACTGTTTTTAAGGAGTGTACTCTGCATGGAAAAAGTACATTTTAGATTTATAACAAGTTTATTCAATGACAATTAATATATTTATATAATTATTTAATACTTTTTATTTATTAAATGTTAATTAATTATTATTTAATATAATATTATTATAATTATTAAATATTTAATAATTTATTATATTTATACAAAATATATGTTCATGACGATTTAGAAATGTTTTTTTTTTTGAAGAGATCGAGAAATCGGACTCTATTAAGCAATTTTACGAATTATTCACTTAGTCCTGTGAATTTTTTATGCTAATTCATTAATGTGTTAATTACAAAAAATAACTCCTTAAAAAATTCTTGACTAAATTTAAATTTTTTTCTATTACTTTTTACTTTTCACCCCATATTTATTTGAAAGAAAACTGAATATGATTTTCATTCCAATTAAATATTGGAATTGCATTCATTTTGTAGAAATAGTTTTATGCGATTGGTGAAATCCATTAAGTCATTTTACGAATTATTCACTTAGGATTATGATTTTTTCATGCAAATGCATTTATGTATTAATATTTATTAATTACAAAAAAACTCTTTAAGAGGAATATTTTTTTAATTAAATGTTACATAATTTTCAAGATTTCAATTCACTACATTTTTAATTTTTCTATTATTTTTTCTTCATTATTCTATATAAATTTATTTAAAAGAAAACTGTATGATTTTGCATTTTAATTAAATATTGGAATTGCATTCTATGTTTGTATTCCTGTTTCAAAAATATTCTTATTTGGTCGGTGGATTCTGTTAAGCAATTTTGTGAATTATTCACTTAAAATAATGAATTCTTTTATTCGTATATTTTATTCGTATTTTAAAAAACATTAAATATTCTATAATTTAATAATTTCAAAATACTCCAGTCGAATTAATTTT
The DNA here is from genome assembly GCA_026289955.1 of Argiope argentata. Taxonomy (NCBI): domain Eukaryota; kingdom Metazoa; phylum Arthropoda; class Arachnida; order Araneae; family Araneidae; genus Argiope; species Argiope argentata. The sequence continues at coordinate 26,755,880 of JAOUZG010019159.1, read as the reverse complement.
TACATTTCGTCCGATTCCTTTTTCTTACTATCCTATATAAATTAATTTAGAAGAAAATAATGTATAATTTTGTAATTCCAATTACGATTGACTTTTAAATATATATAAAAAAACATAAAACAAAGAACGATTTTTCAAACATTTTTTTGTTTTAATGTTTAACCAAAATCTTTCATCCCAATTTCATTGTATTTCCTCAAAAATTAAAACACCCAGAACTCTTCAAAAATATTTCATTCTCTTTCGAATATCATATTGTAAAAATGCATGAAAAAGCATTTATTCCTCTAGGCTCTTTTAGTTGAATATAAACAACTATTTTGGGGGTTAAGAATTACAAAAAAAAAATTCATATTTTCGTTAATTTGGACTTGCTTTAAAATTTATTGTCCCCTAAAGTTGGATTTAAGTCCTAGAGATTTTGGTTCAAAGAGTGATGTTTAGAGAAACCTGGTGGTTTCCAAAGGGCACTCGATCTCTTTGAAAGTATGGAATAGAGAACATAAAAGAAACTCCGTTGGGAAAACAGATGCTGCTTGTAAATTTTAAATACTGCAAAATAGAAATCCTTGCCCATGGTAATAAAAGAAACATTAAGAAAATTACACAAACATTGAGTATGCGCGCACATGTGAGTCTGTGTTTGTGTTTGTACGCTCGCGCTTTCAGTACATTTGTAAAAAAGGAAGTACTGCTTTGATTCCTCATCAATTTATTTTCATGGTTGCATTTTATGAGTTTTGCGTAGCTTTTTCACAGTATTAATTTAAGTTCTTGTCCCTGATTATTTGAATTATCCAGCTTTAACTGAATAGATTGAAGTTTATTTTTATAATAAACTACTTAATCTTATACAAAAAAATTATTTCGAGATGAGCCATATATAATAATCTCTATATCTTGATCGCATTCGATACTAAACTATGTTGATGGATCTTTATTTAAAAATCTGTCGAAATTTTCGTCATATATTATTAGCTATTATTTTAGGATTTTATAAAGGAATATTTCATTCCTAATAGTCCATCATATTCCATGTTCATAAAAGAAACATTTTAAAATAAATAAATGTCAGTGCTTTTAAATGTTGTTTTGTGATAAAGGTCACGAAGACCTGGAAGTGAGATCTCACCATGAGAACTGAGGATTTTAGCTACGAAATATGATTCCACCGAGAAATGTTCGGGTATTTCATCTGGTTCATATGAAATCCATCAATTCCAAACATCTTTCCACAACTGTACTATACTGATGACAAAATACCACAAACTGACGAATTTATCGCTTTTGATTTCTAATCAAGTTTTGGAATTACGTTCATCACAAAATAATTCTCTGGTTACTTCAATGGGATCTTTAAATGTAAGTAAACTAGAAATTTCAATTCACTATTTATTTATTCTTATTCACTACACAATGTATTTGCTATTGTCTCAAAAGGTGCGTTGAGTTAAATAAATCCATTTTCTTACTAGGAAAGCATGGGATTCCATACCTTTCTGTCCCAGTAGTGTTCATTTCAAATCCAGAATCTCTCAATAAGAATTAATTTTTAAATATTGAAACAGAAATTAGACGATATCGATTTCATTTTCAATAAATGGAGGATTATTTCTCTTAATTCTCCATTTTTCCACTTTTTATCCAAATATGACTTTGAAAATGAGCAGTAGAGTAATATAAAAAGTTTATACATTAAAGTTTTTAAAAATTTATACATGACAAATTACAAAAAGAAATGTGAAAGTCCTGTTCTTGAGTTTTTTTTCTTCTCCTATATATAGCGAATTTTCTCTCTTCTTCTTACTATGGCAAATTTTATTTTTTATTTCGTTGTTCGCTTTTAATTTTAATTATTTGCTATTCGCCTTCCTTTAATTTATAATTTCTTACAAAACATTCTGTTATGCATAATTATTATAGACATTATGGAATCTTATAATATATTTTTGTAAACTCAGTTCCATACGGCGACACGCTTATGGGATTTATTTAAACCTATAAAAAATAATTAAATTGTATTTGTATTAAAAACAAATTTAGAAGACAAATAATAAACTAAATGAAATCTTCGATCGTAAATTTCAAGTTATAATTTGAGAATATTATTCTTTTTAAGTCATTATTTAGCTTAATTAATTTAAGTCATTAACCAGTTTAAAACAATCACGATACTACTATATTGATCTCTGTCCCTCTCTTTATATGTAGGTATATATATGTACAATAATAATAATTTTCTTTTAACTTTCACTTTTTCTTGCAAACAAAGTTTTGGAGCACGAGCGGTTTTGAGATGAAATAACAGCTATGATGTTAGTTCTTCGTAACCTTTTTAAAAACACATCTTCTGTCAAAGAAGCATGCGTAATAATGAAATAATACTGGTAAAATATGGTCAACCTTTTAAAAATGCATCTGCTTTCAAAAAAGCATACATAATAATAATGCAATAGTGGTAAAAGCAGGTAACAATTTTTTTCCGTTTAAATTTTGGAGACATCGAAACCTCTTAACCAAAACAGCATCGTATTCTCACATGATAAAATGTATTGCTGCTAATAAAGCATATTTGTACAAAATTTATATATTTTTTCCGGTTAGAAAAGAGTAAAAAATCGATTATTCATTAAAATATTTGTCGATTAATAAATTAAATGTTTCTGATTTGGATGAAAACTAATTTCCCAAAAATGCCTGAAGTTTCATTAAAAACTTCGAGAACTTTTTTTGACATTCCCAATACTTTATAAATCATTTTCAAGAAGTAACCGTATTCGAGCAAGCATACAATAACAATTTAAGTCAAAAGTGAATTATGCATAAATCACAACTCTGCAAATCGAACTAATGAAGACCAAATTCCTTTTATAGCCCTCCTGGATGAAAAATATCGCTCTGTTAAAAGAACCAGAATCCATTTTTCACGATTAATGCAAAGAAGAGATTTAATTTAAGAAGTAATTTTTAAGACTACGCTATTTCTCATTTTGATAATTTAATGGTTTCGGAGAATGAGAGACATATTTTATTCACTTAATTTTTTTTCTAGGTTAGTTAAAGTGACAATTTGTTTGACATATTATTTTAAGCAGTTACTTTGTAAATTAAAAAAGATAAAAGGCAGTAATTTGTTTTCTTAAAATCTGAAATATATTTCTTCAGATTTTAAGAACATAATTAAAGTAATTTAGAAATATGATGTGGATAATTTAGGAGTATATAATAATGAAATCTAGTAAAAATATTTTAATAAACTAATGCTTCATGTTTTGCTTCATAAAAAATGTAAAATAAATAAACGAATAATTTTTTTTTATTTGAGAATTCAAGGATTTGATATGATAGCAGAATATAAAAAGAAAGTTTAATTACTTTTGTTTGAAGGAAATATTTTGGTCATCAGAAGCAATTTTAAAAAATGTTGATTTACTTTTAAAAATAGTATTTTATTTTAGGAATTAATGACTGAATTACTAATAAGATAAATACAATGAAATACTTTAAAATATTTGAAAAATATTAAATTAATTACAGTGTGAAAAGTTTTAGAATTTAATTACTATACAATGTTGTTGTTGTTGTTGTTGTTTCATTTTCTCTTCAATTTTTTAAATATTAGATTCAAAACCATATTTACAAAAATATTTCATGCACCTTTAAGTTCATACGAAAATATTTAATTATGAACTAAATTACAATTTATAAGTTGTATTCATCATCAAAAGAAGAAAAGTTTGCCGAATTTCTCCTGCTTTCATGCAAAAGTTTAATTTGCAGTTTCTTAATTTTAAATGTTTTAATACACCCTAAATGTTAACTCAGATATTAATTTAACATAATAGCACTATTAATGGATTCGCTAATCTAAGCACATTAAAGTTATTTTTTGAAATTAAACACACCTTATTAAAGAGCACATTAAAGACATTTAGATTTCTTAGACTTTCAGTTAAGAAATAAGAGATTTTTTAAGACTTTCTTAATCTTAGCATCTAGTTTCGAAAGACTAATGATTTGAAATCCTCTAAAATCTTAGTTGATCTCCTAAATTAGAGTAATAATGAATTTTCGAGAATGACTTTATATTTATTACATGATTTCCATTAAAAGTTGTGACCCTGTTGTCATTTTTTTTACATTTACTTGCTTTTTATTACTTGGTTATTTCCCACATATATTCAAATACATTTTTACTTATTATTATTATTATTATTTAGTTTATTAATCATAAATTTCTTCCAATAGTGGTTAGATAGATTATTTATATTTTTTGTTATAGATACATCAAATTTGCCTATTTAACACCATGATTTGAAATAATTTTTTGATTTTTTTTGTAATTATTTATTTATATCTTTATGACTCCGTATTTAGATAGAAAATTATTTCATTTGAAGTAATTTTCACTTTCTTTTTGAATTTTGGAAACTGTACTAAAACTACAGACATTTTCTTTATTAATTCCTATCGAATATTTATTTTATTGTTGTGTTTGTTGATTTGATTCGCTGAGAATATTGGTTGTGTTTAATATATTATCTAAAAGGGTAATACTTATAATTATATTAGGGAAATATATACAAGCCTCAAATTGCAATGGGTTATAAACCCATATCATTTTCATACCCTTATATCTATTTAGTTCATTACTACATAAGCTTTCTTATTGAAATCGAATTCAATGGCATCATAACATCCTTAATTTTTAAGTAACCTGGTAATTAATTTTTAAATAGGATATTTCACTATGTACAATTTTGTTTGTTCACGGCGATAACTCCATTTTCTTGTTTTTCATATATAGGTACACTTAATAATTAAGTTTAATTGTTTAGTTTTATACTAGGACATAAAATCAAGCGATTCAATATTTTAAAAATATTGAGTGAATGATGATCAGTTCCAATAACACAAAATAACTTAGGCAAAAATCAGGTAGAGAACTACACTTATGTATAAAAAAAGTTATATATATATATATATATAT
>JAOUZG010019159.1:26721629-26749834 GCA_026289955.1 Argiope argentata | reverse complement strand
TGTGTGTGTGTGTGTGTGTGTGTGTGTGTGTGTGTGTGTGTGTGTGTTCTTTACAATGGCATCTTCTCTATCCTCAAAGTTCACGAACACTTTTATCAAAACTGTGTTTGCTGTTGTTTCTAATGACACTTACCATGAACAAGCTAGTTGATGCTTCAGCGATTTTAAGCCGGATGAGCATCTCTTGTTTGAAGTAGTGCCTACTATGGCCAAGCGTACGACTTAAATACTCACTCATCACATTCGCTTTTAAACAAGCCCTTTTTACAGGGGGACACAATTACTCACCTTACATTAGAATACAAAAGAAGAACCATGCCCAAATCCGGGACGCCTAGATCACGGAGAAGACTCGATATTTCTATGCCAGGAGCCGACATATCAAAACTAATCACTAAAAATTGAATTGAAACAAATAGTGAGACCTTAATAGAAATATAAAATGCAAAAAAAAAATTGAGGATATCAATAATACATAATTTAGTCAAAAAAGAGAGTCAAAAAAGAGCATATATATGTCGTAAAAATTAAAATTTGAAGACCTATGAGCATTTGCCTTATTTATTTATTCCTGTTTAAGTGCATTCAGAAATGATAAAGCAATCAATTTATAAATTTTAAAAAATGCCCTTTTTAATTACTAAATGCAAAGTTTGATATTTGACTTCTGATATTGTCAATGTCGAATGAGTAAGGATATATTTATCTCCATCCAGGTTATTAGACGATGGTATATAGTTTCATTACAGATAACATGTTTATATAATAAATAAATATTCTGGGTTGAAGATAAAATTTATGTCCATATCATGATAATTTAACAAAATAATTTTATTCAAAGATAAACTGGATAACTATCTGAACCAATAAATGTTGATAATCTAAAACGTAAAAATAATTTTTCCCTCTATCCGTGCAAATAAATAAGTGTGAGCTCTACATGAATAGAATAAAATGGTCGCTGATGTATAAATATTTGCTATAAATTAAATTTAAGTTGACTTAAGATATAACTTAAGTCAGCCTTAAATTCTCTTTGATAAAATATAATTATAAAGTTCAAAGAGATTATTGTTTTGTAAATTAACTAAGGAATTCTTACTACAAAATCCAGTAATCCGAAGCATTAAAAATTAACTTTTTTTATTCGAATGTACAAATAAATAATCAATTATTCTATTCTGCAGAAATCGGTTGACTTTTGAAGACATAAACATTTAAATTGAATTAAATGCGAGTTTGCTTATGATAAAATTCTCCATATTTTTTTAGAAAACATGCTATCCTTTGTCAATAAAGAAAAAAATCGTTAAGAATTTCTAAGACTAATTCTGCTATACTTGGACATTTTGAAAGAAATTCCGATTCTAAAATTATTCAATTCGTAATCAAAATGCAATATATATATGCTGGGCTATTAAAAAATAATTCCCTAGCTATACAAAGGTTTACCATAATTTGAAATTACTTTTTATGTTTATGATACTGCTTTCGAAATTTGACGATTTAATTCACTTATAAATTTTTACTCTTATAAATTAATGCCAAAATATTTTATGTACTAAACAGAGCGGAATAATTTGAATGTAGAATATATATCTGAAAGGATCTGCTTTTGAATAGAGTAGGAAATATTTTTAAAAATTAGACTTTAAAATTTTCAGGAGATATTTTTTATTTCTTTAATCATTATATATTGAAAAGGAAACTCAGTTAGGATGGATGTTTAAGCTCATTTCATAAATATTGCTTTTCGAGATTAATTCTTATATGATATAAAAGTTTATAATTTTTCTACAAAAAATAAAATTTCTCTACAAACTTCCGAAGAATTTCTTTATTTGATAATCATTCATTCACAGAAGAAAAAAATATTTTTTGAGAGAAATAAGCGTGATTTTTTGAATACTAACTAATACCCATCGTGTTGCTGCAGCTGAAAAAATAAGTTTGAAAATATCTTTTGAAATTTGAAATAGATGTTTTGTTTTATTAGGAATGATAAAAAGAATTGTATTTATCTTATTCGGTAATGAATACGTTTAGTGAAATTTAGCGATAAATAAAAGAAAATTACAAATAATATTCATTATTTTTTGGGCTACATTATTCAAGTGCTTTAAGGTAGACAATATTTTTTTTTGTTTTTGTTTTTCCGTCTTCAGCAAAAACAAATAAATTTCTTGGCTATCCAGCATACATCTGTCCATGAAAAACATAGAAAATCTATGTTCAATTAACAAACTTGAAATAATTGACCTTGTAAATTTCTGATGGTCCTCGAGAATGCAAGTCGAATGGTGGATTGCAGTCAAAAAGCATGTCATTGGGAATAATGAGAATTCATGTAATGAACACATTTTCTCCATTCGATTTTCCGTAAATATTGGTTACCCTCTTTTTATCGTATATTATAATTTTGATTATGATACCCATGATCATTATCCCCCATGGAGGCGCCTCGAAATGAGGATGAGATGCTTCCGGTTTGGGGGTTGGATCTCGCTACTCTGAAGAGTACACTAATTATTGATGTGTAATCTGGAGGGTACACTAATAGTCTCATCAATGACTTCTCACGGGGTGGGTTGAACAATAGCCGGTGATGGTCACTAGGACTCAACCACAGTTCTTGCCAGTTATACTGTAGCATTGGTTTTGTCATTCAGTTTTATGTTTTAAAACCATGTGCCTTCGTGGCGAGTCGGGGACTCTAGTTATGAATTATACGTGATCAGGTAGTATATAAACGTTGTATTTTGATTCTTAGCACATGTTGATCTTGAAATTCTGCAGCATGTAGGTTTGCAATTCGTAAACTATCTACTTCACTGGTCGTTCCTCATTTGTTTGAAAAGCTCGAATTAGCTTTTTTCTACTTGCTTCCCTGCCAGATGTATTAAGTGACGAACTTTTGGGAACTTATATTCTGTCGAAGCAATCGACACTATATATTCTTGTAAAACTGAAATACCATTTGTCGATTCACTGAATACATAGGAAAATTACTGTTTGCACTGGAAGATTTCAATTCTGTGTCATTCAACTTGATCAGCATCGATAATAATAACACTATCTTGAGTGTGTAAGATAAACTCTGAATAATGAAACCGGTTAGCCGGACTCAAAGTATCATGCACTGAATGACAACATTCTGTATAGAGGATAGTTCGCTAATGATAAGAAAAAAATTAGGCTGGAACACTTTAAATCTGTGGTGGCTACAAAGTCTTCCATGTCGAAAGTAATACCACTGAGGGGTATTGTGTTAGAGGTGATCGTTCTCTATTCCTGATCTAAATTACTATCAGTGGAGGAATGAATGAAGTCCACCTCGTAAAAAGGGTTTGTGACGTGGGTGGGCTAAAAGTCAGACTTCTGCCCTAGAGTGCTCAGAGGCTTATACCCACAGAAGCTACTGAATCTGTCCTTCCGTCCAAAACACGAGAACAACAACAAATACAAATACAGCAGATACAAATGTATCTGCTAACACGTGTCTAAAATTAGTTATACATTTGCAGATATTCTATGCTAAGATACAGCTTAATCCCGTTTTTCCCCCCAGCAAATGTCATGGATGTAAGAATATGTTTTATTTTGATAAAAACTTATCTACTCGCGGGAATGGAAACATTATACTAAAAATATTAGCAGGTATTTCTATCAAAATGAATTTCAACACACGGGCATAGATGTATACTAACCAAAATATATATATTAACATTCAATGTAAATTTAAACATATACGTTTTAAATATATAAAATATGGCGATATTTAGTATGAATTGAAACTGAAGTCGCGAGGAAAATAAATTACCATTTTTCTAGCCTGACACATGATAATATGATAATGCTTTAAGTTCATTTCATTCATTTTTCTGTTTTATATTTATTTATGCACCGAGATGGTCAGTATGTATGTTATATTAGTATTTTTACAATGACCGAAATAAATGGGATAATATATGTAATGTCATGAATATAATTGTAGCTCTGCAGCAACTTTTGATTTTTATCGTTTGATGTAATACTATACATTTCTAAGAAGAAGATGAGTTTTTTTATCATGTAACCGTATTATTCATAATTTAGAGAGGAAAGGACTCAAATACTACTAAAAATAACAATAAACTTGCTCTCATGAATAGACATAATTCTAAAATTGGTATGGATCTACAAAAGTCGAAAAATATTGAAATTTATAACAAAATCGAGGCAAAACTTAATATTGATTTCAATACTTTCTCCATGAATATTTCATACACCAGAATATATTCGAAATGGTTTCTGTATTTTCGCAATAAAAAATCCTTTTTTTAATAAAAACGTTACGTATCTGCTTATGATACACTAAAAGTGATCAATTAGTGTGAGTTTTCGATGCGATTGTTGAGCCAAAAGTATTTCCGATGGACACGAATTTTCTCACTTTATCACTTATTCGCTCTGGCACGAAATGAAATTTTCCCCCAAGAATGATTGGACAAGAATTTCTGAAATTAAGTTTTGATTTCGAAAGTGGCATCTGAGACGCAATACGTCTTTTTTATAGGACCGGAAGAAGATATGTTTGCGGTTGATATGAAGATTTCTTGGAAGGAGATGAATTCCGTTGAAATTGCTGGGCATATTCATGTCGATGTCTTAAGAAAGAATTTTTAGAATATTTCCTTGTTCTTTTATTATTTATCAATTGCATTTAGTGATAACTTATTTCGATGGAGTTAATGTTTGCTAACATTTCCAATAATAAATTATTATTGTCCTTAAAAAAATTTTAAATTTCAAATATTGAGAGAAATATCTTAGATTATATAAGAAGCCTTGCAAAAATTTTGTTATGAATTTCCATTTTTATCTGTCAATATCTTTAAACATCCTATTGTGTCATTAAAAAGAATATAAATATTTTAACCTATAAGCGCTTTCAAAAGATGTTAATCATTGCTTGGTTCTGAAGTCAAATATCAATTGGGAAAAAGAAAATTGAAACAATATTTTATAACATTAAACCTGTTCAATATGAACAAATAAGCCGAGTCTATCTTGAAACCTTGTGAAATCTTATGAAATATTATTAATAATGATGAAAACGATTTGAGTTTCACTTTAACGGGGAAATGTTAGTATAAAATACACTTTATTTTTTTAAAAAATTAATAAATTGATTTTAAAAATGTACTAAGAAAATTGGTATCATAGAGAAAAAATGTTTTGAATTTAAGGATACTGAAAAAAATTATTTTTGTACTGTAATATTTTCAGATGTAGTCACCAACAAAATTTCTCTTAGTTTTAAATTAAACAAAATTCTTATCAAAAATCTATAAGTTTTGCCAAGGTACACAGTCGCAGCCTCCAAAATATGTATAAGTGCCAAGTTTGAGTCCAACCTATAGAGTGCCAACATCCACATACAAACTGTTTCTTTTATAAGTAGTAGAGATTTTTGTATGGTATTTAAAAATACATTGTAGCACTGAATTCCATATTTGATTAATTAGTAGATTTAGTGATAGAAGTAATTTAATTTTAAGAATAATTCAAACTATATACACATGAATAAAACTTAAGATAAAATTTAAACTTTTGTCAAGAACACCAATAACTAAATTATAAATGGTTAGAGAAAGGCACTTATTTTGTATTAGGAGAATTTTGGAAATAAAATATTATTATATTTGATAAATATGTTAATAAAAAATTACGATCTACAGCCATACAGTTTTCTTTTTCATTAGTCGTATTTAGTTAAATTTTTGTGATAGATAAATATTTTAATAAAGCAAACGTCATACTTCTGGCAACAAATATAACCGAGTTATTAGGTCATGAATATTCTATAGACGAAGATTTTAGACTATTTTATTAACAGCCTGAAAGGAGAAATACATGGTCCAGTCACATTATTGTAACCACCTGTCAAAATCCAAAATAACCACCATTCGCAGAGCGGACAACTGCGAGTCGTACAAGTAAAGAGTCAATTAGGTTCCTGAAGATGCACAATGTGGTGTTGAGCCATGCTAACTCCATTGCCATAGTTAGCTGCACTAGGTAACGCGAATGAAGATCCATGGTGAAAACAACCCTAAAGAGGTGGTATCAAAAGTTCTCGATTCGGTTCAAGCCAGGGAATTAGTTGGCCAAGGAAGTACGATAAACTCATTCTGGTGCTCTTAGATCCACGCAAGTACACTTCGAGCTTTATGACACGTCATATTGTACTGATAGTAGATGACATCGTCCTGAAGGAAAACAATTCGCATGCAGGGGTGAATATGGTCTGCAAGGATAGATGCATACTTTTCTTGATCCCTCGTGCCTTTTACAATGATGAGTGTGCCCAAAGAATGCCACGGAATCATTCCCAAGACCATACTCCTCCCTACTCTAGCTTGGGCTCTTCCAGCAGTTGTAGCATGGCGTTTGCTTTGAGGTGTTTCATGTCATATACGCCAACATTCATTTGTCCGATGAGGAATAAAACGAGATTCATCGGAAAAAGACACCTATCTCCATTCAGCGCGTCCTATTGTACTTTTGGCGTGCAAATTTCATCCATCGACGCCGATGAACAGCAGTCAGCATAGTGGCATTGACCAAGCTACTTCTGCGGTGGCCCATAAGCAGCAACGTTTGCTGAACCTTTATTGTAGTGACATTGTTGGTAGTCCCTTGATTCATGTGAGTTGTCGATTTATAAATAGTTTCAAGTCTATTCGTTCGAACTCATCTCTGCAGCCGTCGTTAACCTTTGCCATCTATGACCCATGGTGCACCATTTGTCACTTCGCTGATTTTGGATAGTGCCACTTTGCTAGGCACTATATAATTCTACCATGACGTCCTGCGAACAGTTTAAAAAATTATGTGTTTCAGAAATGCTTCCACCCTTCTCTCGAACGTCAATTATCATGCCCTTTTGAAAGTCGGATAAATCATTCATTTCTGCAAGACAGAAAGAATTGAAATGTTTTCCGAATGCCTACAACATACTTTATATATCCACAAAATTTGCTGATATCAAGTGCTTACTGCAATTGGTTATTTAACGTTGACATCGAAAGTTGGCAGTGGTCACATTTATATAACTGGACTGTTTACCATCGACTCAACGCTTCACCTTGTGGCGTGCTTTGATTGGTCTAAAATAATAGTTTCATTATTCAGTCAATTTTTAGCGATAAAAGAGGATAACTTTTTTGATTAAAATATTCGTTGATCAAATATATTTTACTAAATATGATTACTAAAATTAAAATAAATATTATATAAAAATGAATGCTACCTAATTTTCTCATCAGTACATGCCACTTAAACATAATTTTTACATTATTTGGGATAGTTTCCAATAAAAGTAGATTAAAATCTCGATTATTTGAGGTTTTGTTAATTGATCTCTCTGTTAAACGAAACGTACCAGAAAATTAATTATGTTTTTAATTTCTTTTGAATTGAGAGATTTTTTACAGCGTGCGTGCTTGTAAAAGGCCCTTGCGACGGGATGTTATTTCTAGAAGTAACAGATTTCGATGATTCAATAAATTATTTTGAGGGATAAAAACAAATACCCATTCCTTTTATTACTTAATAGTTCATTTAACTACTGACCCTGAAGATTTTTCATGAAAGTGAGTTTAAATTAGACTTTCAGCATTTAAAAACACTTTATCAAAATGGAATTTTAGAGGGAAGAAATTATTTTGAAATACATGCAGTAATTATTGACCACAAAACTGATATATTTTGGTTGATGGAAACATTCTTGATTACAAATGATAAAAAATAAACTCCAATAGCAAAAATTTTCATTTTTTATAAATTAAATTTTCGTGCCAAAGTCTAAGATTAAAATATGGGAAAACAATCGATGCCAAAAATATCATTTAAAAAAAAAGATAAAAAATATTTATAGTGTTTCTTTTAAAAATATAATGGCAAGTACTTTAGTTTATTAAGGGTACAATGGACGTTGAAACCAAATTTTCTCAATTTTTGAGGTATTGTTTTGAAATTTTCAAAGTAAATGCATTTTATCAATCTAATGCATCAATAAAAATTTGATCAAAATTTATTGATAACTTTTTAATTTTTTTGGAAAAAAAAGAAAAAAAAATTGAAAATATTGCAGAATTTCAAATTGTTCCATGCGCATAAAAATAGAACAAAAATTAACTATTTCAATGTTTTCAGATACATTTTTTAATTCTACAAAATATTTTGCATGCTTAACTTAATTCAAAATATGATTTTTCTTTTAAAACTTGGCATTATTGACTTTGTTTGAAAATTAAAAAAAAAAAACAATGCAATAATATTACTTGAGGTCTTCAATAAAAAAAATATAAACCACATAATTTATCTATAAATGCAAAATTATATTATCATATGTTCATACACCATAAGATAAAAGTTTCAGAGTTGTAACTAAAAATATAATGCGCATGGAATATTTGAAAATTTGGACAGCATTATAAAATTTCAATTTGAGAAAAAGCTAAAAATGCATTTAAATGATTCCTACAGACCAGAAAAATAATTAAAACAACTTAAATTTGTTAAATAATTGTGTTTATTAAAAAAATTGTTTGTTTTATGTAATAAATACATCCATAGATTTATAATATATTTGTAAGAATTCACAAAGCATATAAAGGAAATACTTCTAGTGAAGCAAAACCAACTCCTTTTTTTTCATTAAAAAAATTCAAATAAAAATTAAACTTGCTTAACAATATTTCATTAGCCACAAAGATTAATTTATATTCATATAAAATTTTTAAACTATATATGCAGCCATAAACAAATATAATACAAAATTTGAAGCAAATCAAATACACCTGTTGCATAAATTATATCCTCATGTTTTTCTTCTAATTTGACATGTTTCCTGACATTCATGACAAAAAATATTCTTCAAAAAAGAATACTAAAGGGTTTGCACAGAACAATGTAACTATTATACACAATTTTAAGATGATGAATTCACTATTTCAGGTTTATTGCATTTGGTAGAAGCTTTCAAAATGTCATTACAATTGCTTGGTTATGAATCAAAGAATTTCTTTGTCCATCATATCTTAGCATTTTCAGACTTTGTATGCTTTTATTTGGACAACTTATTAGGCTTTCGGAAGTGAAAACTGATTAAATTCTTTTTAAAACAAAATTAAGAAAAACAAAAACAAAAAAAGATTATTAAAAATAGAATAAATATCAATTTTGACCCTGAATAGAACAGCTATTGTATCTAACTTCAAAGAAACTAAAACGAGCAATTCGAATATGAAATGTACGACGAACAAATAAACAAACCAAAACAAACAACAAAAGAAAGAAAAAGAAGAAGTTTTTAACACCTGCCAAAGCAAAAACAACAGCATAAAGACAAATTCAAAAATAAAATCCACTAGCAGCGCTTGGAGGAAATCAAAACTTTTTACAGCAGCCGTCCAAATGAAAACAAGAGGGCGTGGCATCCTAATGAAATGCCGATATTGAGCAAACGAATTAAGATATCAAAATAATTTTTGTTCCAAACGATAGCTTACAGTTTAAATATAAATAAAGATCAAAATAAAAATATCGCAAATTTCATCGATTTTTTTCATTTTCATCGTCCATTGTACCCTTAATAATTGAAGAAACGATCTTTTATTTTAGTTTTTCATCAATTTTTAAGGGAATGTGTCACTTGCGCTCAGTCTCATTAACTCTAACTCATTAGAGGGTATCATTTGCGCTCACATGGTAGGATTACTGCAATTTAATCACATTTGGCGTGCATCTAGAGGGGCTAAAGAGAATGCACGTTTCTCGCCTTCATAAGATTAAGTGACATAATTAAAGGTCCTTATCTTCGAAATGTTCGATTTTTTTTCTCACGGTAAAACTGTAAAATTTTCTTTAAGAACGCTAGATACATTTTTAATAGTTTGTTTTAGATTAGGGGTTAGAATTTAGATGAAAAAGGGAGAGCGAAAAAACATATAAATCTGGCTCAGGGATGCACAACCTTTTCAGGATGAGGGGCCAAAATATGAAAAGAGATCATGGCGAGGGCCAAAAAAGCACATGAATTCAAAAAAATATTAAAAACGCGAAAACATTGGAGTTTTTTTATGGCAATACGCGTGAATTACAATTATTACTTTACTTATTTTAGTCATGCACACATTATGCAATAAATAAATGAATAAAACACAAACATTTTAGCTACGATTACCTAAACCTAAAAAAAAAAGATTTCTGCTAAAAAGGGTGCAAACTTGAAATAGAAAAACAGAGGAAAACCTTTTGGTAATTATACAGAGAATGCAATTTAAATTTTGAGAAAAAAATTAATAATCGAAATTAGTAAAAAAATGAATTTATTTAAAGTTATTGATTTTATGTTGGGCTTAATATTAGTTGTAGCAATGCGTAGAACAGTAGAAAGGTTCTCATCTCATTCTTAAATATGATTTTTTTAAATTCATTAGTGAGAAAATTTGCTCACAAATGTAAGTGCTTTTAAGAAAGTTGCACATGCAGCTGCATTTTTCTTTAAGCAAAAAATAGCAAATCTTTATAAAATTCTAATATCGGTTTACCTTTGAACTGATTTTTAAAAAAAACCAGACTTCTGTAAATCAATTTTGGCTAACTGCATACTCTCATCCACTAGATTAACATCAACAGAAAATGGAGAAGAAAATTCATCAAATTTCGTTTGGCACTTTTCAAAATCTGAAAACCGATCATCAAATGCTTTATGAAAGATTTGAATTGGATCCTCATACTGCATTTTCATGGGTGAAAATTTTTCACGTTCGCGAGCTTCTTCTATACGAAAATCGCACTAGCCGTTAGCCTTGAAGGGAACAAACTGAAAAGCCGTGTAATAAAAAATAAATAAACTTGATGAACAAGTGTTAATTATTTATTCTGATGTAGAATCGTTTTCTTTTCAGATTTTTATCCTTTTTCATTTGAAAAAAGTCTCATTTCATTTTAAATTAGTCATATTTTATTAACAACATTCGCGGGCCAACTTCGAAGGATATGGGGCCAATTTCGGCCCGCGGTGCATAGGTTGTGCATCCCTGATCTAGATGATAGAATAAACCGAACAGTTGAAAAATATTCTTTTGACAAGGATTTAAAGAGCTGCCTTGTAACTCTTGCTAATATAACAAAATTGTTATAAAATTATTTTAAAGCAATGATTAATAAAATTTAATTTGAATTTTTTTTAAATAATACTAATAATAATCGAAAAATAGGTTCTGTGTCACTTGCGCTCAGTCTCATTAGCGCTAACTCATTAGAGGGTGTCATTTGCGCTAAAGCCTTAAAAAGGGTACCACATAATAACCTTTATCTTTGTATGTAAAATTTCACGATTTTACAATGTGCGCCATATGGTAATCAATCTTTGTCAAAGTGAGAATGACACTCCATATCTCTGATAACGTTAAAAGGCTGCCGTGGGAAAAATGCTAATGGCCCTTACAACCTTTCAAATGATGGAAAAAAGTAATAAGTAAAATGAGCGAAATTTGCTTTAAAAATTTATTATGAAGGTACATGCTTATAATTTTCCTACATTGAAGTCATTTATAAAAATTATAATTTTAATGCACAAAATACAAATTTAATCTATTAAAATGAATTATAATTTTTAGTTTTAGGAGGATTTAATCTTCATATGTCTTAAATTTTTATTTTATCTAGCAAAATGAAAAAAAATACATAGAAAGTTTTTTTAAATTCATATTTATCAATAATGTTTAGTTCTTTCAATATTTAAGTATGCTGGTAGTATGTATATGTATTCTACAAACGTAATCTTGAAATGAGCACAAATGAAATTTTTACGTTAAAGCTCTACAAATAAATCATCTTTTTTGTAAATTATCAAGCGCTTCGGCTAAAATAAATTATAAGACTCATATTTAAAATTTTAAAAAACAGCTGCTGTTCAATTCTCAGGGGAAAAAACCTATTTTCAAATCAAAGGTGTTGATAATTACTGAAATTCCTTAAAATACATTCATCTGAATACATTATGAATATTTGATACATTTTTGCCGTGAGAAAATAAAGCGAATATTTCGAAGATAAGGACCCTTAATTATCTAACTTAATCTTATCAATGCTGGAAAAGTGCAATCTTTACAGCCTTTCTAGATGCTCGCCAAGTTTTCCTGCCAAAGTTGATTAAATCCCAGTAAACCTACCATGTGAGCGCAAATGACACTCTCTAATGAGTTAGCGCTAATGAGACTGAGCGCAAGTGACACTATCCCGATTCAAAATATGGTACATAATTACGATTTAGGCTTGAATTGCTGATATTTATTGCATTTTTGAAATTTAATTTATGTAACAAAGATAACGTTCAATCAAAAAATATATTGAATATTGATCAATACAGCATAGCTTGGAATTAAAATACTTTTACATGTAATATTATTTTTTTAAATAAAATATCATAATATACAAAATCTTTTCATTGCCTAAAATATTTCTTTGTTCTGTTTTTATTTAAAATTAGAACATCAATTGAATCAGAAGAGTTTTTAAAATCGCCAATTCTTAATTTTTGCCATAATTTTTTTATATTTTTTAAATCAGTACTGAAAATATTGTTCTTAATTGTTGAGGTATCAGTCATCGTTTGAGCTATTCATTCAAATAGATGTATTAAAAAAGATTTTTTTTAAAAAAATAATAAATTTGTTCAAAATGCAAGAAAAAACATTTTCCATTAATTGAATATTTTATCAACTTTTGTACTTTGAAAATTGGCAATATTCGTTCTCATGTTTTGTATTATAAATGTATAAAACTTGATTGAATTCATTCCTCAGTTGATCAAGAAATGGGAAACATAATTATGACGACTTCCATTTATAATTAAATGATCGCAATGCTCGCATGTGTAAACTCATTAAGTTAAGGCGATGAAAAGTATTGTTGTAAAATATACTTAAATTTTTTTTTTGAATATTTCTTAAAACTAGGAAAAGAAATATACAGAAGTGAAAATGTTATAACTAAAAATTTAATTTATTGAATTCTAAAGAAATGACTGTTGTGTGATAAAATAAAAGAAATGACTGTTGTGTGATAAAATAAAAGAAATGACTGTTGTGTGATAAAATAAAATAAATGACTGTTGTGTCATAAAATAAAGGAATTGACTGTTGTGTCATAAAATAAAAGAAATGACTGTTGTGTGATAAAATAAAAGAATTGACTGTTGTGTGATAAAATAAAAGAAATGACTGTTGTGTGATAAAATAAAAGAAATGACTGTTGGGTAGTAAAATACTTCGAAATAATCGAAGGAAAACGCAGAAAATTTGATTCATTTTTAATTAAATATCTAATTAAAATTTTGAAGATCTTTCTCAGGGAGCATTTGAGTAATAATCTGAGAAACAAAGCGCTCACGAAAATTTTTGTCGCTCTTGATTTCACTTTGTTTCATCGTTTAACCCTTTGCACACTTATGATAATTCTCAATCACCATTCAAGATGGTGCATCAGTTTGAAGTTCTTTTTATTTATTTTTCAATTTTGTTTGTTAGAAACGCCCACCGAAGGGTAAAAAGATGTAGATTAATTTTTCGAAAAAGTTCGATTTAAAACAATTAAGTTTATTTATTTTTCAGAGGATTAAACAAATATTTGTAATCAATAAATAATCATTAATCGAATTATATTTCCGAGTGCGAAGGGTTAATATCATTAGAAGAAATAAAATACTTTGGCATCATTTTGCATAATTTTTTATGTCAAGCATATGGAATTGTGCATTTTTTTAAATAATATTATCAAAAATAGATTCGAATTAAAGGGGAGGTTTTAATATTATCTTGATCTAAAATTGAAAGCATCAAAAAATTGATCAGAATTGTCGTTTTTTTTTCCAGTTCAGTTACATTAACCCTTTGCAGTCCGAAAAATAATTAGATGCAAAATTATTCACCTAATACAAAGCTTTGTTTATTGGTATGAAAAACAAATATACATAACTCTTTTAAGTCGAATTTCTTTGAAAAATTAATCTACATCTGTTAACCATTATGTAGGCGTTTTTAATAATCAAATTTGAAAAATAAATAAATAAAACGTTAAAATGATACCCAATCTTGAATGTCGAGTCAGAGGCGCCATCGGACTGCAAAGGGTTAACGTATCATTGTAAAGCATCACTAGGGCTGTTTTGGGATGGACCTCATCATTTTGAACCATGTTCAGATGACGTAGACGACACCTGAGCTGCTACCACCCTCTCCATACCACACTAGAGGGAGGATATGTGGCCCTGACGGATTTAACGTGCAACCGACCCTCTTACACGACGGTTCTTTCGTGGAATGGGGCTTCAAACCAGAAACTCTTCGATTCCGAAGCTCAGACCTTACCACCAGACCATCGTGGCCCATAGACGGCGACAACTACATCAACAACAATGCTTTATGTCTTTTATATCATCTTGTGTTATTTTGCACAAATGGAATTTTTCGCTCTAATAAGATTTGCAATATTAAAAATCGCAAGCAGTGTAAAAATCGCAAACAGATGTTGAATACAGTTAGTTAAGAAAAAAAATCTTGGATTTAAATGAACTTTTATATTTTTAAATTTTATTTTTACAGAATCGACTGTTTCGCTTTTTGATATCATTGCACAAATATCGGTAAAATTTTATAGATATATTTGAAAATTTATATGTCATAAAAAGTAAGACAAATGGCAAATTTCTCAGAACTATTTGATGTAGAAAGAACAAAATTAGCCGATCTATTAAGAATTTTGTTAAGCGAAAATTACACTGTTCAAAAATTCGCAACTTATTAAACTGTAAAGACTGTGGAGGAGGATGGTAGTTGAGGACCGAACTTGCAACATTATGGTTTGTAGCCGAGTTACATATCCACTAGACAAAAGTAATTACTCGTGACCAGAGAATGTTATTTGGCTTATGAAACTATCACCTCATACTCTCCCACCAGTGAGTCGGTGGCGAGACAAACGATGCATTTTACGCCAAGCGTATGGCGAGCGTGTGTGCGTTGTTGTTGATGTTGGCTGTTTTTCTAATGCGCTGTGAAGACGTTTGCTGCCGGTAGAGGGTGCCACAACATCTGTAGACAGCTGTTTATTTAAGGTCGCAAGTCACTAGTGAGGGTGAATGGGTATACAACCGAGCCGCAACATATTTGGGTTTGTAGCCGTGTAACATAGCCACTAGACAAAAGTAATTACTCATATCCGGAGGATGTTATCTAGTTAATAAAGCTTTCACCACAAGACTTTCTATTTCGTTTTTAGTACTCAGTTTTCTATTTCAGTGCACAAAATGAAAAACTAACGAGGGTGGTTTCTTTGATATTTTCTCGCATATTCTCTCAGAAATGCATTATTCGTCCATCTCCGTCTGAAACGTTGGGTATTGGAATAAATAGTGAATGTCACTTTGATTTTCGTAGTACTCTTACTTAAGAGTTTTGTACTTCATATTTTAGTAAAAAAATACCGAATATGCGTTTTAAGTGCTTATTGAATCCAAAAACTGACACAGATCTAAAATCTTAACAGCAAAAAGCATACCGAATTTCATTTATTTAAATAGTGTAATTCTGATCTATCTGGCAATTACATTCATGCGAAAAATGCAACAATAAACCAATAAACTTTTAAATGGTTTTGGCTCAAAATTTGAAAAGGATTTGCTTCTTTGATGCTAAAACTGCGAATAAAATTTCGTTGACCTGCTTAGTAATCGGGTTTACATGAATGAGAAAGCGCAGACTGACAGCCATCTTTTGATGTCTGCAAGTTAAAAATAATGACTTGAGTTCAGTACTGATGGTTCCAAGTAATCTTAGGACTCCGAAAGACATGATGTCTAAAATTGCCAGTTTTTCCCCAACTATTTGAGAGTTTGTAGAGGAGTAGGTGGTCAGTATTTGACCACTTTCGGGAAAATTATCTCGAAGAGGATATCTGTTCGACAGATTCGGTCGATGCAAGATTGGATATTGCTACAGCCCGCAGTCGGCCACAACAAAACCTGTCGATACTGCTACGTTCAGTGGTGGCGGGGTGGTCGGCTGTACAGAAGAAGAAGAAGAAGCCATCTCTTGATAGATTTGATTAAAAATTTGATAAAGATCTACACTTTAGATCCTTAAACTGTATAATTCATTAATCTAAGTATAGCATTTTTGAGTTATGTTATCAAAAGTACATAATGTAAGGATTCTTTCCCTCACTAAGAAACACCTGAGACAAAATTTCGCACGATGGCTTATTATTATTGTTCAAGCTCATGCGACTTGATTTTTCGGCGCAATTTGTCAAAATTTTACGCTCGTACCTAACTTCACGTAACTTTAGGGTACGGGTAAATAATATAATGTCTTCACCCAGACCGATCCTGAGCGCTGTGCACAAGGAAGTTTACTCTCCCCAACTCTTTTTAACATTTATGTTAACGATTTACCAAGAACTAGTAATTGTCATTTAGCGATTTCTGCAGACAATACCGCCATTCTCACACAGCAGAGGAATTCTCAGACAGTCATACACAACATTCAACAGTACATGACCGTTTTACAGTGCTGGCTTGAGGGCTGGAAGATAAAAGTCAACCCAACTAAATGCGCGCGCCTCCTCTTTACTAAAAAGGTGAAAATGCCCGATTTAGATCCTATCCAAATTTTCGGCCAGCCCGTCCCCTTTTTAAATGAGTACAAATACTTAGGGTTGTTACTAGACGCAAAATTAAGCTTTAACAGTCATGTTAAAACAGCCCTCACAAAAGGTATTACTACGAGTAAAAAACTTGTCAGCTTATTTTCCCCTAGGAGCAAGCTATCGATTAGGCTCAAGCTTCTGCTCTACAAAGCCATTATAAGACCAACTGTAATGTATGGTTCCCAAATTTGGGGGGGGGGCTACATCAGCCACAGATATTAAGTTGCAAGTTTTCCAAAATGGTCAACTGAGGCGTATAGTTCATGCACCTTGGTACGTCAGAGGAAAAATTATCCATGACGACCTCCAAATTGAAACTGTTTCGGTTTTGTTTACTTGTATTTATTTTCTAATAATAATAGCATTAGAATTACATTTATGATTAGACATCATAATGAAGGGCTTTCCTTAAACATTGATTTTACAAAGTCTAAGAACCATGCTAACTCAAACTAGATAAGATGGAAGATACTGATGATCTTTTTGCATTCATTTTGATGTTTTTGTTTTCCAGTCCCAAAATACTTTCATAAAAAAATTAATATGTTAGTTTTTTTTTCATAAAATGCATTGGATTTATTTTATCTTAATTTATATATCTGTTGATAAATAAACTATTAATATATTAAATAAAACTTTGTATAAGACAATTTTGAGTCTCATTGTATCTTGTGAATTTTTATCCCAAAATATAAAAATGCACTTCACCCTTAGCATTCCAATTAATAAAAGTAATATATATATATATATAATATATTCCTTCTGTAAAAGAAATATCTAATCATTTCTAATGACAAAATTTTGTAGTTCATGTTATAATTATTTGTCCATGTTAAAAAAAATATCACATAGTTTGAAACTCGGTTAAACAGTTTCAAACTAATAAATATCAACCTTTTACCAATATTTTGCAGATTAAATGTTCAACATCCCATTTTGAAAAAAAAATCTTTTTAATTAAAGGAATTTTCTAATTTATACAATCTCAAAGGGTAACACTTCCCATTACTTGTGAATTTGGTGTATATAAGAGGTGTCTGTTTAGAAAATATCTTCAGGTCTGGCATCACTAATACTAATTAATATATAAATTTAAGGATAACTTTTAAAATTTTTATTAATTGTTACTATATCATTCTTTTTATTCCCACCAAAAATAAAAAGGATATAGTTTAAATAAGATGAAATACAGTATAAATAATTGTAGATTTATTTTCATGGGTGTTTTTTTTTTAATTCTTAAGGCCCCTTTTATTAATAAATTTGGAAAATTATTTTCTTCTTGTTGGAATTCATGCAATTTGCTTTTCACTGTAATTATTTCTATTAATAATGAATTAGAATTAGCATTTATTAAAGCTTTAATTGAATATCTGATTCATTGATCTAGCTATTGCATTTTGGTCTTTTATATGAAAGTGAGGTATAGTTATAGCACCATTTCAATGCATAATTTATTGTAACTATTCGAAAAAAATATTTTAATGGAATGTTTTTTTTTTTTGCTAATATTGAAATTTATATTTTTACTCGAAAAATTTGAATCATGATAGATAAGAAAAAAACATTGAGCAATTATTTATAACAAGAATTTTAAATATCCCTCTATCTGTGTCAATTCAAGATTTACTTCTCGGCCTGAGCCTCCTATCGAAAATTTTCCTCTTTGTATAATCATATCCAAGACTTTGCTTGGTAAAATGCTTATTTATTGAAGGGTTTGCTCTACACAACAATAACTTCTAATATTCTTTAGAAGAAGAAAATGGCTTAATGGTTTCATATTGGATTGGTTTTAGATAACATTTATGTCACATGCAAAAATGAACTTGCTATAGCTAACTTTACTTCCAACTTAACAAATGACAATATCTTTGATATGAAAAAAAAGGAATATCAAATTTACACAGAGCTATTTTCTTTTGAAGGTACAGAGATCATTTTAAATAAATGGAAATTGAATTCAACTTGTTTTAAAGGAATCTCAAAAATGAACTTACATTATTATATATACAAATATTAAATATATAATAAAATGAACTTTGCAGATATATATATTATATTAGAGTTATTATACTTTCTCCTTTCAGATTTAATTGCTAATTACCATGTGTAATTATCCAGTTGTATTACATGTGTGAAGGATAGGCTATTTCCTAATGATTTATGGAAGAATAGTTAACCCCATTTGTAAGTTTTACACTTATCTGTCTACGTGCGGAGAAAATTTTTTGGAAAAACCATTTAATTATAAATTTTACTTTGTTTTCTAGGTCATTGCAAGTCAAAACAAGGATTAATACCTTTAAAAAAGTTTTATTTGATTTGCAACTTAGTCAAATGGAGGAATTCAGCTAAAAAAATAGAGAAAATTTGTGTAAAATGCAAAACATCCTAGCAGAAATTTTAATCATTATTTTCAAATTCTTTTTCTATAAAACATTTGTACAACTTTAGTGAAGGCAATGAACTAGAATCTAAGAAATATTTGCATTTATAAAAAAGTTATAGCAGTTCCAGTATTTTCTAACTCAAAATTTATCAAATTTCACTCATATTAACAACATTAAATAGGTCTAAACTAAAAACTGTTCATCTCAGAACTATAATCCTAGTTCATTGCCTTTAGAACAGTATAAATAACATGCATAAAGCATTTCATTCAAAAATATTCTTAATTTTTTTAGTTATCATGTTTTGCGTATCAAAATTTTTATAAAAAGAAGTTTCTTAAAAAATGCATTTAAAGATTTTATTTATGTTTTATGAAAAATATCTTTATTTATCTTTGTTTAATATGTATCAAATTTATAGAATACATCTTCTTTGTTAACAATTTTATATGTTTTCATCTTTTTCATAGCTTTTAATTTTTTTCTGGCAACTTTTGTGGCACTTAATGATTGCCTTTTTGACGCGACGATTCTTTCTTTATCAAAAGAAAGAAAGTCTATCAGTGTATAATTACCAGGAGTTAATCCCAGTTCAGAAAAAAAATGTTGGACCATAAAATCTATGAATAAAAATTATTACTGATATTGACGATCCTAAGTGTAAGGTCTGGAGTTCCTCAAATATACCTTTTGGAAAAATCGTCCACAAAAGATTATTGAAGCTTTCATTAGTATTTTGAGTCTTATCGTTCAATCCTTTTTTTAAATAAATTTGATCGTATAGCTGCATGTATTTTGATTTAATAATTTTAATGATGTATTTTGGAAGGATATGTTGCCCTCTTTCAACTTTTTTTGCCACAAGGAAGTCCACGCTGGTTTTTACACTAACTGCCCTTTATTGTTCGACACTGCCCATATGGACTACTTAACACTAGTCCATGTATGAAACATTTATTAAATTCAAAACACTTGTTAAACAGTAAAATAAAGTATTGAGGTCAAACTAAGCAATATTCACTTAAAAAACTATATATTTATATAACAGGAAGCGAGCAGATGTTTTCAAACGTGAGCAATGTTTGAGAAACAACTATTGCCAATATCCTTTGTATTTTAAGAGCTGAAAACTAATACAAACTTAAGTGACGCATATAGTCTGTTATAACCTGGCAAAAAAACCGAATTAATTTATGATTTAAGGGGCGATATTTGATAAAAGGAGGAAAAATATCAACTTCCGGTTTCGTGTTCGACTACTTTGAATTACTCAAATCTCCATTTCTAATAAGCGTAGAAGAAAAATAATAATAGATTTAGAAAGCTAAATAAATGTACTTTAAACTTAAAAAATAAAAAGAAATTGTGAATTCTGACCAAAAGTGGCCTTTTAGACGTAGACGGATACCTTTATTTTATCTTCTGCTGATACCAGAAAAGAAAGAGAGAAAGAAAAAAAAACATTTTTTATTTATCTGCAAAGATATCTGTCTTGAGAGATCTTAAATTTTGATTAATATAATCTTTAAAGTTTGTATAGCCATAGGCATGAGACTAATTATTGAATTAACCATATATTCTGGTAATAGACATCTATTATTTGTAATATTCATTCATTTAAGAACACAATAGGTGACTGCAACATGTTTTATGATTTCAATATGCAGATGGATTAAGTTTTAGTAAAATCAATGAATAACTATTGTATAAATAGTACAGAAGTTAAAAGTTGCTTTAGCTAAAATTTTGAAATTTATATTATTTTAATGTGTATCAAATTTTATTTTTGTTACGTTATTTGATTTCCTGAACTGTTTTGTGTACTGATTTCCTGTTTATAACTAACTCATTTAGTAGCATATTTTGTTAAGCAAATATTTATTTTCACAATTTCAATAAGAACTAATATCTAAAAAATTAAAGTTTTTTCATAAACTTATTTGCTATTGGAGCTATAATTAGCTTTAAAAATTCATGCAAATAAAAACTATTAAGATTTTTAATTTTGTAAAACTTTCAGTGTCTTAGTGCATTTATGCATACCACATGAGCATAAAGTGAATCAATTTTAATTGTCATTTAGTGTTAACAAATTAAGAGCATCTGCAACATCTGTTTGAAATGAAATTTATTGTAACTGATGATTTCTAAATCCCAATTTACATTATCTTAGAATTAATTTGAAAAATTTTATTTCAATATTAATAAATGAATAATAAAATGTGCATAATTATATGACATTCACTCATCTAGATAAAATAAAATTTCATATCCCTTCCAAAGTTACTAATTTCTATATAGCACTCGTTTAAAATAAATAAAGATGAGTAATTCTCATTGATACTACTTTAAACCAACCCACTCACCAACTGAATTTAGTTTATTCAAGTAGATGGCAATGCCTTCAAGCATTAATTACAATTATTCAAAATAACAAGATGAATGTAAACAACCTACAAATATACAAAGCACAAAGTGATTCTGAAGGGTTAAGGGTCTGCCTTAACAATAACATTTTAATACAATAATATTTTTTTAAAAAATGTGGTTTTTTTTAGTGAATATAGATTCAATATTAGCCATTTCAAAACATACAAAATGACAAAACATTTTGATGTGAGTTTTTATTAACACAATCAATTATCAAAAAAAACAAGGTTTACAATAAAGCTAGGCTAGCAACTTATTTCTTAAAAATTAGCAGTGAAATAGATTTACAAAAGAGGATAATATGTTTTTTGATACATCTTAGAATCATAAAAACGACTTTCTGGAATCCAGCTGTTTTTGTTTTATCATTCAAAAATGTTCTTTTGTGTGTATTTTGAAGTCTATTTTATCCAAATGTGTATAAATTATTTTTAAATACAATACAAACATATTCCCATACACCACCATTTAATGGGATGTACTTATATTAAACTTTGCTTTTCTTGTATTATCAATTTAAGGTGTTAAGGATCATAGTCACATATATCATTTCATATATTAGCATCACCATCATTACAAACATTGAAGCCTAGTCATATGTTATAATCACAATGCTTGAAGAATTTTTTTTTCTTCTTCATAAATTTAGCAATAATTTTACACATCGACTAGATTCCACTGAGTTTTAGCTTCAAGATCTCTTTCATACATTTCATTTTCTGCTGTGTGTTTGTAAATACATATATAGTTATCCCCTTTGTATCTGTATTTACCAGCTTTGGTATCGATATTAGTTTTATAAAACAAATCAAAAGGGTAATCGACTGTTTTGCGAATTGCCTCTGCAGCTCTTTTAACATCTTGTTTGTTGGTATAATTCAATGTATAACAGCATATAATTCCATAAGTCTTTTTATCATAAGCTTCACAAATGCCTCTCATACTTGTGGAACATTTACATTGTAAAAGAGTGTCATTTTCTGCCAATTTTTTAATCAATTGCCAGTTGTAATCAAGCTCTGTCAGACCTGTTGTGGTGGACATACATACATTGTCAAAGAATAGGAGCCATTTTCCTATTTTCCAATAATTATTAATTATTTTTTCTTTGTCAATTGATGAAAAAGCATAAATCCATTGTTTGTGCCATTCTCTTGACGGTATTTCCTGTCCAGATGGGGTCAATCTTTTTACATCCCATTCGGTATCCGTAATCTACAAGAAAAATAATATTTAGAAATCAATGAATATTTAAATCAATTTTGTTTATCAAATATTTATGCTCTCTTGGGAGGTCTTATCAGTATAAGAGCTCTGACATAAAATTTTCTTACAAACCTTTGTGAGAAACATGTATTTGTATATAAGCCAGCTATAAGCATAAAAATTAGTTTAAAATTGTTCATTTTTCAATGAACAACTACATAGTAATGCAATGTAACAGTATTAAGAATTTAAACTGGACATAAATTATAATTTAT
This sequence comes from Argiope argentata, assembly GCA_026289955.1. NCBI lineage: Eukaryota > Metazoa > Arthropoda > Arachnida > Araneae > Araneidae > Argiope > Argiope argentata. Next base: position 26,726,769 of record JAOUZG010019159.1, on the reverse strand, counting down.
TTTTACAAATTGAATTTCTTGTTATTTCCAATTAATAATTATATTTTTTAAATTCATTTTCCAGTTTTGGGCTCAGGAATGCTTTTTTTTCACTCGACAGAAAAGACATAAAGAAAAATAGAATATATCTTCTTGGGGGGATATTCTTCTATAAAGTGGAGTCACCTACAAATAACGAATTGGGACAATTTTATGAGATAGCCCATTTAATTAATGAAGATTATATTTTAGAAGTTTTCTCCAAATGGAATACTATATTAACATTAATTTATTTGATAACCATGATGAAAGTTTGTATCCAATGGAATTTTTTTTATAAGTTGCGGAATGTTCACATGATTTCATGCCTTTACTTTTTCTTCATCATTTATTATTTGCCATTTGATATCTGCCACAGAATCCAAACGAGATAGATGAATGAGAAAATTAATTATCATATACACAAAAGTATTTTGGTAAACATAATAACATTTTAAGGTAATAATTAATTAATCTATTTTTGTAATTGGTAAACCATCCAAAACTTTCTGCTCTTAATTTCTAATTGATTGGTTTTGTCTTGATAGATTTTCATAATCCCTCTCTGTAGTATAAAAAAAATTGCTTTGAATTTTGCAATTGGAAATGTGTATTGCTGGAAATTTGTGGTCTGAATTTCCTGCAATGTTAGTATCACTGCTGAAAAGGGAGGCTTACAGGTATGTTTAAAGGATACCAGAATCCCCGACCTTGGCGATCATCTACTACGGCAGGGGTTCTCAAACTTTTAGACATTGCGACCCCCCCCGCAGTTTTAACTCTGTCTAAAGTTTAGACAGAGATTTTGAAAATTTTACACGTACTCAAGAGTTCGTAGAGTGTGTGTCGGGTATTGGCGCCACATCCCTTGACACTTCATTTTCTCCTTTCTAGTATCATATCAAACAGTTTACAGATTACATTCCAGTTAAGGCTATGAGTGGGGTTGTGTGGATAGTCAATCCGTTCAGTGAGCAAGCCATAACAAAAGCTGAGCTAAGTGTCCGTCATCATGATCAACTGATAGAGATTTCAAATGATCAGTCAGCTAAAGTAACTTTTGACAAAGCTTATGTCAACAAATTTTGGATACGTATTAAAAAGGAATACCCAGAACTGTCCACAACAGCATTACAGTCTTTGATTCATTTCCTACATATTACAACTGGGAATAAGGATTCACCATAATGATAAATTTAAAAACAAAATCAAGAAATCGTTTGACACTGGAGAATGACATTGTTTTGTGTGTTACAAAGCTCCTTCCGGACATTAAAAAATTGGTTAATTCCAAACAAGCTCATGTATCCCATTAAATAATAGAACACAAAAACCAACTTGTATGTGTATTAAAAGCTTTACGTGTACTCTTTTTTTTAATGAAAACTACAGCAATAAATTAATATTCTTGAAACTTTTCTTCTATAACCCACGACCACCCCCCTTTTGAGAAACCCTGATCTAGGGACTTAGCAACGTATTTGGCGTTAAAATTGGAGATTTTGTGAAGGGAAAATTATGCCGATATTTCTGTTAAAGAAATCAAGAGCTAGAATTTTTTTTTTTTTTTTTTTTTTTTTTTTTTTTGTAATCCTTACTTGGTAAGGAGGTTAGAAAAAGATGACGCGTTTACAAGAAGAGACATTTCTCTCTTTAGAGTGTTAATCACGAAATGAGCTCACTAGCCACGCATTGTGAGCACTACTATTTTGACGTCTGTTTATTTTTGTAATTTCAACAGAAGCTGTTTCCCGAACAAACCTTCTTTGCATTTTTGTTACTTATGCTTCGCGGATTTGTGTGCATGTGAAAATCTTTTTTTTCCATCTCCGGGTTTTTCTCAGCTTACAACTAATGAAATATTTCCGCAACACTATAGCAATCTGACGCAGGATTCATTCATAGGGACACAAAGAAGTAAGAAAGGACTATCCGCTTCTTTATAAAAACGCTCTGGGAGGGAAAAAGAAAAGGATTAAAATGAAATTTGCTATGCATATTTCAATGTATCATGTCAGAACAATTTTTTGAACGGCCAAGCACCACGTGCTCGTGCAAGTTACATTATATTTTTATTCATTTTACTTTTTTCATTGAATGAGTCACTTTAGTATCGCAAACGATAAAAAAAACTTTGTCTCGCATTTATTGTTTAAAAAAAATATCACCTTTCCTATTTATTTCATTTCATAGAATCACACGCTAAAAATGACATTTTTCTAGATTTTAATTGCTGTAGTCATTAAATTATTTTTTTTAAATCAGAGCTTTTGTAAATGGGATGGCAATACGTTATTAAAAGCTGGGTTTTTTGAGATGTTCGGGCAGATAATAAAATTTTTATTTTTTGACCTATGAATTTTTTGTTGACGCCACAAACCTCCTTCCCAAAACTGCATCATGCTATGACATGATAAAAACAGCGGCAATTGAAATTAAAATTTTGCATTATTCTGTCGAGGCATATTCCTCTCGACTTTTTCGTATACTATTACAAAAAAAGAGCTTAGCATATAGATATGCTATATTATATAATGAATCGGGGGTACAAAAAGAAAATTTTGAAAAAGTCATGCCCCCTGCTGATCAATTAGATTTTGATGAAAATGTCAGAAGCCAAATTTCATGCATTTTAGTTGTTGATTTGTTATTACACAAGAATATACAGACCGAAAAAAAGCAATCCTGGCCTTGATGCATCAGCAAAGTCTCAGTTTTGGAGTCGGAAAGTTCTAGATTCGAAATCATATTCTACTAAAGAACTATTATGTAAACGCGTTCAGAACCGGCCAATCAGTTGTAGTTAAATATATACCTTTTGGTATGATGTGAAAGTTTGGAGAGGGCAATACCGGCTCAGATATTTCCCTTTCCGTAGAGCAAACTTCAAAATTACAAAATATTGTTACAAGCGGTCGAATGTCGCTGAAAAGCGCGAAGGGAGAGCGATTAGCGACGGCTTCGAAGAGCATGGCGCCAGCCGGGTTGGTTTGGCGAAAGGAATAGTCAGGTAGCCGCTGGATCGCTTGCGGTGATTTCCGAAGCTTTGCGTCTCCCTCACCCGGCTATATAAGGGACGGACTGCCGCATTTGGCAGTTCCTAGCAGATAGTAAGCGTTTCTCTAGACTGGCGGATTACTTTTCCTACTTGTTATTAGTGAGCTGCGTTTACGTTTGCTATTAACGTTGTGTTATTGAGCTCGCTGTGACTTACTATTTACTGTGCTATACGATAGCTGTTTTGCAGTCTGTGTTTATTGTGCGTCAGGCTTGCATTCACGCTGTTAGTGACTGTTGACTGCTGGATTGTGTTTACCTGAGGTTTTCCTTTCTCAAGTCATCCTGTAAATAGCTGTAAATAAATTTGTTTGTGCTGTCTTCAAGTAAAGTCCATTCAATCCGAACCCACTACGCTAAAAACGTAATAATATATTAATGTTTCATTTTAAAGCAACCCTAAGGCTACTATAAGTAAATTTAAACATATAGCGATTCGATGGTAGTCGAAGACTGTCGTAACAAACCTGAATTTTTTACTTGTTTTGATAAGCGCTGTATCCGAATTTATTATAGTTTATTAGTTATATTAACGCCCTGTTGTAAAGCAACGTTAGAGTTATTATGGGACCAACTTTATGATTTTGAAACGCGGTCAGATGAAGAGGACGACACCTGAGCTATGGCATCTTCCTCTCCACACCACACTACACCAGCGGGTGGACGTTAACGTGCAACAGACACAACGATTCATTTATAGAATCTGGTCTTGAACCCGAAAGCCTAAGGTTCACGAATGGAGACTTTACCAACAGTTCTATCCGAAACCGAAACTTTCCGATCATTTCTATCCGCTCAATCCGAAAGATAAGTCAGAATTTCAAAGTTTCTGGCTGAATACTGTAACATAGCAGATTGGTTTGAATAATATGCTAAATTAAACGCATTTATGATTTTAAAAAATTTTAATGACCAGTTTATATGGAGGTAAGATTTTTAAAAAGTGATATGTAACTAAATGTTTTCTTCATAAAAAAATAAACAGCCGAGTGAAGTTCAGTTTTTTTAAATGTTATTTGCTGATCATCGATGTTGATCAATTCGTGATTATATTTTTCAAAATGGATTGATTATTATGCTTAAACAAATAGATTTGGAATGTTTTCCCGAATCCTTAAAATTTTATTAAAAATCTTCAATAAGTTTTTAAAATATCATATTTAAGGCATCAAAAAATCAATCGGAAATCAATGACTTACAATTTTACTTAATTATCTTTATTTTACGATTTTACTTAATTATTTTTGTTTTACAATTTTACTTAATTATTTTTATTTTACGATTTTACTTAATTATTTTTATTTTACAATTTTACTTAATTATTTTTATTTTACAATTTTACTTCAGGTAATTTTACTTCAATAATTTATGTTCTGGACAAATCGCTTCATTTTAAAAAGCAGGCTTCCGAAATTTTCGAATTTAAACAGCCACAGCGATATTCAAGAAAATAAATAAAATTACTGATCATTTTTTTTAAATAGGAAGGATTGAACATTTCCCATTTTGGAACCGGCATAGAACAAATTATTTCGTTCAGCACTGTAATAGTAGTAAATTTAGTAAAAAATATTTTAACTATGAATTTAAATATATTCTATCTGAGGAATTTTCTAACCGAAGAATATTTCCATCCTTGAAAAATACAAGGAATAAATAATTTTTTAAAATGCTAAAATATATTTAAGTAATTTTAAAGGAATTACGATAGCTTTAAAAAATGTTTAACATTATTTATTAAATTGGAACTTTCGATAAGAACTGAAATAAATTTCCAGTAAAAAAAATCTTTTTGAGAAAAATTGCTATATTGTTACTATTAATAAAGGAGAATGGTGCATTGTTGTTCTAATAGGAGTACCATTAGATCTAGAGTAATCTTTGGACAATACGAATGTGCATTTAGGAATTTTTTTAATATTTAATTAACAATAAAAATTAATATTTATTTAATAATAAAGATTGAAAATTAATAATAATTACTATTTTTATAATTAATGAATATAAAGAACAAAATAATTTTTATACCATTTTTGAAATTCAATAAATTCTTTTTATATTAATT
>JAOUZG010019159.1:26641401-26689081 GCA_026289955.1 Argiope argentata | reverse complement strand
ATATATATATATATATATATATATATATATATATATTCGTATTAATAGAATTATAATTCAGCATCAAAATCATCAGATTACAATGATTTCTCAATAGATATTTACTATCCGAAAGATTTAAATAGAAAAATTATTTTTTCTTGCTCATATATTACTCTTACACCGAAGAATGTTTTCTTATGTTCTTGTTCCAAAACGTAACAAAATCTAAAAATTGTGTTTATATATACAATAATAAAATTTGTATTTGTATTTAACACCTTGTAAAAATCATATCTAAATTATACCAATCGATGATATGTGAAACTAGAAACAATATTTGGTATGAACAAAAATGTTTACCAAAACTGCAGATAAAACTAATTGCGTAATCAGTCAAAAATTTAAAGCTGCAGTGACCTGAAAGTAAGCAGTTTCTGAAATGAAGGTCCCAAACCCAATTCCATCTAAAATCAGACACATAAACATATTTGGCTCATGCCAGATTCATTGAGGTCAAAAATCCTTTCACTGGTATGGGCGAAAATTTAGATATGTGAGCACTATCATTTTTTTTTCTTTTCACCTCAGTTCAAAATTCCGAAATATCTCCCAAAATAAAGTCCTTTTACTGCTTCATAATAAAACATAAAAATATCTAACTTAAGGTAAGACCGCAAAAGTAGTTCTCGAAATAACATATTAATTTATTATATTAATTTGTTAAGAGTACATGGTGAGTAGTTTACTATAATTAGGAAAGGATTACAATTATGTTATAATATTAATGCAAGCCAGAAAATGCATATTATCTATTAAACTAATAAGGTTGAGCCTGCAGTTGCGTCATTATCATTAAATATCGCATTTAACGCTGGTTATATTTTAGAATAAGTTTATGACATGAAAACTTGCTATTAATCGATATTTACTATCGTTTTCCTAGCTCATCTTCTGGCAGCTCAAAAATTGATCACTTACTGTACTTTTAAAGAATTCTTTAGTAATTGAGTGCTGGAAAATATTAATTTGAAGTTTTTTACTTATTTTACTACCAAAAGTCCTTGAAATGACAAAAGTAATTACTATATCATATGATAACAACACACTTACGGCTTCGGTTAATTAAATTATCAAGCAAGGGGAAAAGATGTTTATTTAAGGATTTCGTTACTATTGGGCTTCGGAAAGTTTTTCCTTTATAGGATTTATTCAGCTTCATTAACAGGGACTCTATTTGTACTTTAAGACAATTCTTACTTTTATCTTTACTTGTACTTTCTTGTCTTTGTACTGCTCTATTTGTTCTTTAAAACATCAAAGAAGGTATTAATTTCTTTTATTCTTATTTACTTGTTAGTCTTTCTTGTTTTACCTTATCTGAACTAATTGCAGATTTTCAACAGCCAATCTTAGCTTATAAATTGTTTAGGCCTTAAAATAATGAGAAAAGGTGAGGCTGAATTGCAATTCAATATTTTATGTTGTTGTTATTGTTGTTACTTATGACAATTTTCAAATCCGCTGACAGACCTGTCAGCGATTAGCAAATTAAACGTCTCTTGCTTTTCAGTAGTGCCAAGAGAATGACTTAGCTACACGTCACAACACTTTTTACGGAGCGGACTTCATTCATTCTTCCACAGATCGTAAATTAGATCTGGGACAGAGAACAATCACCTCTCACCCAGTACTTCTAGTTTCGTTTCTCTAGACATGGAGGACTTTGTGACCAGTGATCTTCAGCTGGTGTGTTCGAATTCGCAGCCTAAGGGATGCAAATCCAACGTCCCCCCCCCCCTACCAAGCTATCCTGGTCCATAATATTTTATTGTATATATGGCTTTAATTCGATAAAAAAAATACCTTCGGTCTCTTATAAAATAAACTTGTTTTAACTTCATCATATATGAGGACAACTAAATATGCTTCTTATATCTCTTTCCTTTGGTCATTTGTGAGTATAATAAAATCTATAATTTTAATGCCATAAGGAAAAACTACTAAATTTCATTTACTTTCTTTTCGACTCACACTTTCTTCACGACTAATGAAATGCAAATAAGCACACAAACTTTTCATAGGTAAATAGATAATAGAATAGGTAAATCGATCATTCCAAACTAAATATGACTCTACAACTACATACAAAATTATTTCCCAAATTTCATCGATATAGAGCTTTGAGTTAGCCTCATGATATTCAAGCGAAAAGGCATGGAAGCTTCCCTAAGAATAATTCGCTTAAAATTTAATAGATTTTTGCAATTTTGGTATTAATAGGGCATGGATGATAATTTTATCCATCTAGGTTTTTATTTTTTACGGTATCATTTTTACAGAAAAATAGACTTAATTAAAAAATTAAATTTATAATATTTTGCTGTTTTTTTTTTTTTTTTTGTAAATTGATACATTTCAGAATGCTTTAATTATTAAATTAAAATTGACTGAAATGCAATTTTTCTTTGTTGTTCTAAGTAGAAATTAACATTAAAATCTTTTTTACATTACTTGTCATCTAGCATATTACATTTTTGAATTGTTAATTGAAGGAATATATACTGTAAGAACTTTGAAAGGTACCATCCAATTTCAAAACGAAGTTTTTATATTTTCTTGTAAAACACTGTGTTAGATTTCAGATATTCTACATTATATTTGAGTTAGCTTGTTCGGATATTTACATAATTTCAGAAGGGTTTTTTTTTTAATCATAGGAATCTGAAATGCGGAGATTCAACAAAATTTGAAAATGGAATTTTTCGTCAATAATTACTTTCCCTTTACACGCTTTGTATAGAAAAAAGTAAAGATACATTTCTTTTAAAACACTTTTGTTGGAGACATTCTCCTTAAAAGTGCATGAAATATGTAAAATAACGTAAATCGTAGAAAAATGGAGTAAAACACCTTCTCTTCGCTGTTTCAACATATTTTATGCTTCAATGGGTTCCAAATGCCACGGCGCAACTATTATTAATGCACGCACTTTTCACTTCCAAACAAAAGCTGTATTTTAGCAGTAAAACGCGAATTTCCCATGTTTTATTCAAAGGAAAAGAGTAAGCCTCCGAACAAAACCCAGGTGCAATTCACTCCGTTGTTCCGAAAAATACAAAAGATCCCGCCTGTCTATTCTCCAGTCTTTTCTGATTCATTAGAGAGCAAGATGTATCACAATTCTCGAATTTTGGACGACACGAGTATATTTCTTCCGGTTTTGGTCCTTAGCGAAAATCATCTAAGGGATACTTAAAGATTTTCATCTTCTACATACACTTCAGGATATGTTTTCTGATTTTTTGCTGTCGGGTCATTCGGAATGAGTCAAATCCTTGTATATAACACCTGTCGATTCTTATTTAAAATGTTATTTTTCTATATTTGAGAAGAGAAACAATCAAGCAAGTTTTGATGATAACATTTGAAATCCAAATATTACTACTTAATTTGGTACTAATCAGGGCCTGACTAAGGCAAGGGCATACGCCCCCCCCCCCCCGAATAATTGGAGGGGGTCCAAAAGGAATATAAATATTATTTTACGTTTCCTTCTTTAATGAATCTTCTCCATTACTAAAGTAGTGAAGCAGAGGGGGACTCCAAAGAAGTTTTTGCCCCGGGCCCTAACTAGGCTAAGTCGAGCCCTAGTACTAGTAGCCTTTGGCTAACAGGTAGTGACCAAAGGCATTGACATAATTATATTTAAGTGTTTTACATATGCTCAGATCACTGCGTGCAAGAAACTTTCAAATGAATACCATTCCTCTGGTATCGTGGAAATATAAGAGTGTTGCTTTTCATCTTATAAATTTCACGTTACTGTATCTTCACTCATTTATTCGTCTCCTAAACTAAACAGATGTAAATTCCTTATTATTCAACTTTCAGTAATAGAAAAAAAAATCGCACTATAAGATAGATGATGTTAACAGTGGTTTAGATTCGAAGGTAAATCAAATATAAATATTATTTTACTTTTCCTTCTTTAATGAATCTTCTTCATTACTAAAGTAGTGAAGCAGATGGAGATTCCAAAGAACTTTTTGCCCCGGACCCTAACTAGGCTAAGTCGGGCCCTAGTACTAGTAGCCTTTGGTTAACAGGTACCAAAGGCATTAACATAATTATGTTTAATTTTCTTACATATGATTAGATTATTGAGTGCAAGAAACTTTCAAATGAATGCCATTCCTCTGGTATCGTAGAAATATAAGAGTGTTGCTTTTCTTCTTATAGATTTCATGTTACTGCAGCTTCACTCATTTATCCGTCTCGTAAATTAAACAGATATAAATTAAGAACAAACAAATGTTCATCTGTATAATATTCAAAAGAGATTTAGGGAAACAAATGTAGTGTAGAATTTCAAAATTTTGATTTTATATTTTAAAAAACAAATTTCTTAATTATTTTAATTTTAAAGGAAATATGAATTAAAATAGATTAAGTCTCAACTAATAGTGGATTAAGACATTAATTAGTAGGATTCAATAACTTTCACTTCAATCCCCAATTTTTCTTTACAGAATATTCTTTCTTAAGCAACAATTTATTCAAATATCTTTAAAGACATCAAATTCGTATTGAAAACTTTCTTTGGAGAATTTGATGTGACAAATGGATTTCGGATCTTACAAGAAGTCTGCAGTTCACAAGTAGTAGACTACTTGTAAATTGGTGACAAATATTAGACTTTTTGAAGTCAAATAGCAGACTACTTGCAAATTTAACATACTTTAAATCAATCAAATTATTCATATTCAAAACTTTCTGTGATGATTTGATGTGACCATTAAATTTCGGATTTTACAAGCAGTCTGCAAGTAATATACTAGCATTTGCCTATCAACTCACACGTAGTCTAGTACTTGTCATCAAGAAGTCTATTGTTTGCCTACCAAATCACAAGTAGTATACTACTTGTCTTCAAGCAGTCTACCATTTGCCGACCAATTCACAAGTAGATTGCTTGATGACAAGTAGTATACTACTTGGAAATTGGTAGGCAAACAATAGACTTCTTGATGACAAGTAGTAGGGTACTTGTGAATTGGTAGGCAAGCAATAGACTTCTTGATGACAAGTAGTAGACTATTTGCGAATTTAAAAAAATGGGAATTGGTAAAATGCGTGTTAATTTTCAACATACTTCTGAATTGGTGAAATACTTAATTTGCAATATACATGTGAATTGTTTTTTCATCCATAAGTCCTATACTTTTTTTCATTAGTAATTTAGTATAATGGAACATTGTACAGATGAGGAAAATAAGACAGATGAAAGATATTATAAATTCTCCATTCTGCATGTCGTCTTAAGATCATTATTCCAAAATTAATAAATTTATATGACTTTCACAGTCATTAGCTGTTGGTGTAAAACCCACTGGCTATTGAAGATTTTTCATTGTTAATTCTAAATGAAACATTATTATTTACAAATTATTTCTGAGTTCTTGGACATCAACATGTCTTCGCGCATTAGAACTAATTATTTCTAATCCACATGCTACTTATTTGACTCGGTTTATCCAAAGATAAAATCACCCCCTTTTTGCCAAGGAGATTTAGCACCAAATATGGCAATCTAATGTTGTCGTTGGAGTATATCTTCCTACGGGAAACAAGACGCAAGAACCGGCGAGTTGGCGATTTTGAAAAGTACGCCAAGGGGGTGATGGTCAGTCCGGTTGAACCTTTGATTCATTGTAATTTAGCCAATATTTATGTATTACCGCCCATCATGGGGAGAATTTGATATGGATCTATTGTATTTGATTGAATTTGATGTCCTCATTTTATCTAACTCTAAAGGTCATATACCGAATTTCTTGAAGCAAATGTCGTTTTTAATATCACATTCATAGATATATAGACTAATACATAGGTAAGTAAATCGAAAAGAATTAATCCAAAAATTGTTTATTCGGACTGGAGGAAATCTAAAATATGACTATTCTCCAAATTTCCGGCGATTCGACGATTACAATACATTTTTTTTTTTGTTTTTTTTTTCTAATCAGAGAAAGTAAATTGATAAAAATATTTTCATAATTACTTTAATTATAATAATGAAATAAGTTTTATTTCAATTATAGTTCTCAGTATAGCTCTTATGATTCTGTAGTTTGTCAGCTCATTATAGCCTTATTTATATCTGAATCCTATTCCTTTGGTATGCATCCCCTGATCGCAATAATACTCTTTACCTACAAAGTAGTTGCACAAATTGACGCTTGTAGCACTGTAATTTTAATTAAATGTTCCAAATCCTAGCAACTAAAACACGATTCTACTCAATGCATTTAAGTACAATGTCCATGCGATAGTATAATTGCTTTCAGCCGAAGCATCCCAAATGGAGTAAAGAAAGGACTACAATCTGTGCCAACTCTTAATCTCGTTTTCCTCTTGATGGCATTTATTCATCCTGTTCCCCGAAATATTCCCCCTTTGGCTTAGGATTTATCTTTGCTTCTTGCGGCTTATATGTAATTTTCCGAGGCTGTGGTCTTTAGTTCCTCTTATCATGCATTAGCTAACAATGGTTTCTTCACGTGGGCTAGAACAAAACCTAACAATCGCTTTAATGTTACTTACAACATTTTCTCTAAGTGAGTAGCTAGCTAATTTTGCTTTTCATGGTGTTTTTTATTTTTATTTTTGATGACTGATTGATCTTTTGGAATTATAAATCTGCTTACAACTACTAAAATTTCCTTTTCCGATTCCTATTATTAGGTCACATTTTCCTTTCTATATAGCTTGTTTAAATTTTCAAATCGTTAATAAAATACTTTTTATTCATCCATCCAAGTTCAAATACATTTTGTAAAACTTGTAGTGAATGATATTTGATGTTAATACAGTTTTTTTTTAAATATTAATTCATTACATCGGTTTCGATCCAACAGATGGCGCCCCGAAAAATGTTCAAATTTTTTTCAATTCCTACTGTTAATTAGTAAATAGAATTTGACTTTAAAAAATTTATATTAATTTTTCTGTTCTAATCATATGTGTACTCTTAAATACCAAAGCTTTTCACTTTCTCGTATACAAAATATAGAGAACGCATAATAATCACCAAAATTTCGAATTCAAGTTTTTGATGGGACTTCTCGTTTAGACTTCTTGAGTTCGAAAACATATTTTTTAAAAAATATCCCTATTTCTATCTGGAATAAAGATAATTAAACAAAACACTTTGACCTAAATGAAGGCAATTTAATATGTGATGTTTACACCAACTTTCCAGATTTCAATCAAATTTTGAGTAAAATTTGTCCAGAGAAAGTCCGTATGTCTGGCTGTTCGAATATAAACTAACACGATAATTACAATCTGAACAAATCTGGATAGATAAAAAATTTGGTTCACAAATTTAACTTCTACAATGTACATATCTGTGAAATTTTGAGAAAAGTTCAATTGCATATTGATTGAATGTCGGTCTGCACTTTTAGGAACATATAATTACGATAATTTAAAAACGCAATGACTTAAATATATTGAAATTGTTAAAACATTTTGGGGCTACAGGTGCATTTTGTGTCCAATTTTTTTTCAATCGTTTGAGAAAAATATACCTAAAACAGATAAATGATTTTTGGACAATTAATGCATGTCATGGATTAATCACCAAATAACTGGCAAAGGATGAAAGATAGATTAAGTAAAAATGCTAAATTAACACCAAAAGTTATTATGTCATAACTATTGTACGTTATTGCCATGAAAGGCATTCTCTAGCATGACAAGTTGATTAGAAAATATCCAAGAAAGTTTTGGAGAGACCATTTTAGTTGATATGCCCTTCCAATTTCATATATATTGCCCTAAAAATATATATTGCCATAGTATATTGCCACTTTCATATATATTGCCATAGTAAAAATTCAATCAGATCTCAAATCTTATTGTGAACATATTTCAGAGTTGAATGGGAGTAAAAACTATTTTATAAAGTGTGTTTAAATGCATTTATGCAATTTCTTTTCATAAAATAAGTTTAATAATACTCTAAAATAGCAAGAAGAAATTCATCGAAAAAAGGATGCCTAGAAATGGAAAGCCATAATTGCGAGTTTTGATTGCTTCGAAAATTAATTTTATAAAGAAAATGAAAATAGTTGCTTTAAAATTACTCAAAAAAAATTTCAGATATAGATATAGGTTCCGAGAAATAATTCTAAATTATTGAAAATAAAATAGAAGAAAATGAAGAATAGAGAAAGTCTATAAATTCAGCTAGGGTGACACTTATTTATAAATTTAATACAACCGCAAATTGTTAAGTTTAACGATGGAAGCAATTTGATGCGTACTATCGTTTGCATTAGTTATTATTCAATGGTGTAGATTAGACTCAGGTGTGATGTTAGAGGAATCTAAATCAAAGAAAGTAACACGTAGTTCCTCTGTTCTGTTTACGTTCTTAAAACGTACTGTCCGCTGCCAGCAAAATGACAACTGAAGGTTTCCTTCCAGTCAAAACACAGATGTGGATCAGTTTTGCCTTTAAGTTCTCCTGTAAGACATCCTATTTCCATATTCCAGCACTGTATTTAATGCCAGATTTATTTTGTAAATTATGTCAATGCACTCCAATGATACTTTTCCCAACTTAAAAACATACCTTACATTGATAAAAATCCTTGTGTCGTGATCTTGAATAGATAAGCAAGACTTGAATTAGAACCACCAAAATACCATCAGATTATGATCGTAGTTTCACTTTGAATACTATCATATTAAGTATTTTGATAATAACTTTCATTAATGTCTAATCAATTCATTTTTTTTTCAAGAAAATGTATTCGGTTTTTACAATGCTTAAAAATTAAAAATTTTATTTAAAAAAAATAATTTACTATACAAATGTACCTAGAATAGGTGTAATATGGTTATCTGATTTATTACCTGAGCCATTTATGGTACACCTTTGATTTCTAAACAAAAATATGCATGTAGCTATCAAATAATGGAAAAACCCCTTAGATTTATAAAGAATCTTTTATTAGTATGATGTAGGGCAGCCGTTCGTATCTAATATAGCTTGAATTCGCTTAGGAATCGATTCATACATGTGTTGAATAGTGTTTAGAGGAATACTGAACCATTCTTCCTGGAGATATTAAGGAAGTTTCAGGAGAGGTGCCTACAGTGATAGATTACGTATAGAAAATTCTAAAATAAGTTGTAACTGTTCAATTATATTGAAGTCTGGTGACTCTGTGGGCCAAGACAGATGTGTTACTTCATTCTCGTGTTCTACCAACCATGATTGGACAAATCTAGCTGCATAGATAAGTGCATCATCATCCTGGAAAATGTCATCTCTGGCAAGAAACAAAGTTTATAACAGAGGATGGACCTGGTCAGTTAAAATTTCTCTATACTTCTCCCCAGTGATCCTTCCTTTCAGGGTTATGGTTGGTCCGGCAGAAAACCACGACTTTTCTACCCATATCCTGATAGGTGCACTTCCATGAATGACAGTTGAAAGGAGACTATCACAAACACACGGTTAAGCAAGTGTCCTCCGAATGCTCCCGTCCTGTTTTCAGAAAAAGTGTGAATCACGATTCATCAGACCATAATATTTTTTTCCACTTATCAATCGATCAGGTTTCATGAGGGTAACACCAATGTAGACTACTTTTACTATTAATATCTGTGGCAAGTGACTTGGGAATTGCTACTTTATGATAAATGTTCTGTTTATGAAGGTGTCTTCTAATTGTAATCACTGATACTAGAGAATCCAGAAAAGTATTGATCCCAGTGGTTACTTTTGCTGTAATTTTTCACTTTATAGACATTATAAACCACCTCAATACTCGTTCAATCTCTTTCACTGAGCTTCTCTTTCGGTCCACTATTTTGCTTTGTTGAGCTTGTCTTGCCACACTCTCTATATGATGTCATGATTTTAGGCACCCTATCACTAAAAACTCTTAAAAGTGGAGATCTTTTCGTCACACTTGTTCCAGCTTAACGGTTTCGTCTTTTGACCTCTTTGAAAATCTGAGAGGTTCGACATTTTATGATTCAGCAAGGAATTCAAGAATTACAGAACATTAATAACGCCAACACACACATATGTATACATTTTTACTTATATAAAAAAGCGCGTCTGTTATTGTATTTTAATATTATCGTAGAGCATTCGAAAATATCACTTCTATTCACAGGTGTTTCCGTTATTTTAATTAGTACATGTATATCCCACCTGTTGTTAAATACCCTCATTAAAGCATCAAAGAGAATAAAGATATATATATATATACCGATATTGAAGTTACAAATGATAACTCAATAAATCTGAAATCAGTTCAAGTTTTATTCCTTTTCTAAGATTCTATAATACAATACTTCTTACTTGCGAATTTATAAAAAGTTTATTTCCTATACTAACACTTTCTAGACATGATAAACACTTTTTTCAATATTTTTTCACGGATATTCTATTTTGATTTTGAGCAATAACCATCATCTAGCCGGTATTGTTTAAATTGATTGAACCACTAATTTAACAGTAAAGTGATCCTAAAATACTGATACCAAGATAATTGTTTTATACGAATTTTTTTTCCCAAACACGAAAGCTATTCTTGAGATCTATTACCCAAATGTAAAAAACAATTGCTTACTTAATTCACATATTAATAATCTTTAAGTTTCTTGTAACTTATTTATTATAAATATTTAAATATAGATTATTGATGTAAAACTAGGATGGTTCGATGATGATGATACTTTCAATAACAATTATTATTTTCAGAAAAAAACCTGACATTTTGATTTCATGAATCATTATTATTTAGTTATTTCTGTTATTAGTTGTTTATAAAATGTATTTCAGAATTAATGCAAGATTTTAATTTGCTACAATTCGTGCAGCAAAGTATAGGAAACCATATTAAATAACATTTTACAGATGATAGTTTAGGGTTAATAAAAAGGGAGCATCACACGATGGAAAAGCATATTTTCCTCCTTGAACAATATTTCAAAAATAGTTAAATTCTAATTCACAGTTCGAATTTCAAAATTGTCTCTTTAGATCGTATGATTTAACACAACCGCATTTTTTTTTATGATCAATCGAAGTCAAAATATGCCAACCACCCCAGAAGCATGCATGCATTGAAGAAGAAAATTGACAACTGCGTGAACGAAATTCAACTACATTTATGCAAAGTGGCTCGATTTTGACAAAAGAAAGTGTTTGTTCCAAGGAGATTGTAGAGGTCATTTACCCTTTATGCTAGTGTTGTTTATTATGGCTGGCCCTTTCCATGGACAAACTCGCTGAGGTAGTCAACTATTTAAGCCTAATCTTCGTCTCTTGTTTTAGTAGTAGCGTCAATTAGGGCCAAGAGTACGACTTTTGCTACTCAATCATCACATTCACTTGCACAGCCTCTTTTTATAGGGAGGCACATTCATACACCTTACAGATAGAACATAGAATATCAACCTTGCCCGAACCAGGACTCGAACCCCGGACACCCAGAACATGAGGAAGATGGACTCTTTTTATTCAAAAACAAACTTTTTTTATTTAAAAAAATTTTGAATTAAATCTTAGTTCTATCATGTACAGCTATTTTTTTAATCGTAAACAATTAATTTGTAATCATGTCAAATATTTTTAATAGGATTAGCACCACTTTACTGCAAGAATAGTGGTAAATTCAAATATTGCTTTCATTTTGGAACACCCTTTGAAAGATAGAATACTTCATTCTATTTTAAGCAGGAGGACATGGTTATCCGAACCCTTTTTTCTTGCGTCTGGGTTCATACCAACTAAACAAAGGTTGGGATTTATCTAATTCTTGTTCTTTAAAATTCAACTTAAGTCGCTTTTCTACTAAGAAGAAGCTCCTTAAAAGTAAACGAAATCATTGTAAATAATGTTTCACTTCTTGCGATATATTTGTTTTTAAAACAAAATACGACCCATATTTTTACAGCTTAAAAATATAATAGCCCTTTTGTTAGGCGCTGTGTATATAAGTGGGGGATCATATAAATTTCATTCTTCGTGCAAAAACCTATTTCAGTTTACAGTAGAAAGTGCGGTTTCTTTTTTTTATAATTTTATAGATTTTTAAAAAGTACAATTATTCTAGGAAACAGAAAAACAAAATTATTCTTAAAAAATATTGTAGTAACTAAAAAGAATTACCTAGTTTTTTAATGTACATAATGTTATGTTTTTAAAATGGAATAATATGGAATGTTTTTAATGTATATAGTACGCAATGTTTTTGTGATGTATATAATAAGTAACGTTTTTAATGCAAATAATATTTAATGTTTTTAATGCATAGGATTTATGTTTACACTGAATTTTGTATTGTTTTTAATAGAAATAATATATTTTGATAAATTCAAAGGGACGTGACTAAGCTCGTTTTAATGAATAAATAGAAAAGTTTTAGATATGTATCTTAATTTGAGTTTTTATGAATAATTATTGATGTTTTAATCTAAACGTACGTAATGCTTTAATCTAAACATCCTCTCGTTTATAAATCGATAATACAAACCTTCAATTCTACATACTAATACAAAATAAATTTTTTTCACCTTCAATTGGTTCAAAGAGATAAAGATTATTTTTATAATGTACATCGCATTTAACATCTAATGGTACTTATGTACACCCTATTGGCAAAATTAAATAAAATTCAATGTCGCCAATATTAAATTTCTCAATTCAACGCCTTAGATATGGGAGAAATCGGGGCCAATTTCATGAAATATTCTGAAAGTTGGCATGGTTGCAATAGTATATAAATATCCTCTGAAAGTTAACGTGGTTGCGAATACGATCTATCTAGCCAATCTAGCCAATACAACAGCAATGATTTCAGTCATGCTTTTATCAATAAAACAGATTAATAGACCTTGTATAGTTACTTGATAATTGAGAGTTGATATTATCATTTTAATCACAGCTCAAATCCTCAATCATGCTAAAAGTGTGGAAGGGAGCAGGTTGGCATTATACAAATTCCGCTGTTTGATATACATCTTCCAACTTTACTCAAACATACCTTAAAAGGTAAATATTTATAATAGATTTATAATAAATTTTAATTAATTAAAAATCAAGCTTAATTTTGTCGTTGTAAAAATGATGGTATAAAATTCGATGGTGTTTTGTCGATGTAAAATGATGGTGTAAAAATTTGGAAAATGTTCCTTTTAACTATACCAATTTGATAATCATGCAATTTTTTTCGGAATTTTAGAATTTTTTTTAGCTAATTTTTTTTTAATTTCTAAAAAGGGTTAACATTCAGTTTGGAAATTCAAACGATTTTCATCAAATGTTTAACCGTGGGATCTTCTTTTATTGTTTAAAATCAAAGATTTTTTTAAATGCCGTGTAGTTTTCCTAGACGAATAAATGAAGGAAGTTACAATATATGGAAAAATAAAAAAATAAAAACATCTGAATCGCGTTGACACGTTTAATAGCGCTTTGATGTCATGGGATTAGTTTCATTAGCAGCGTGTAAGTATATAATGAAGGGAAGATATATATAATAAATAACACAATTATAATGCCTACAATTTTAACGGAATTAAAGGCATCAAAAGATATGGAGAAGTCTTAAATAAAATAACATATATTCGGTTGATGCATAATTATCAGGTGTTTCTTTGACGTGCTACATTTTAATACAAATTTACAATATTTTATAAATTTATGAATGAAAACATTCTTTTAGTTTATAAAAATACGTGTCGTCGATAGCCATACTCATATTCTTCATATTATGCTGTACCATTTTGTAAAAGGATGAAAAGCATCGCAGTCATTTTGTGATCTTAACGAACTTTTTGGTAAGGGCGAACTTTTTGGTAAGTAGATTGGAAGATAAAACGGGAATGTCGACCATCGGATTTCGAAGACCAGGCACTTTTGGCAGCCGCGAAAGGAGACGAGAGCTTAATAATTCGAATGATAGCCGAGAACTTCAATGTAGTCCATTTAACCTTCGTTCGATTATTGAAATAAATGATAACTACGCCCCTGATTTATCATGATTGTAGAATTTTTATGTTTCCTTTTTCATAAGAAATATTGTTAAAGATCGCCCGGTAATTTCGCATAAAAACGCCTGATAATTTTGCACCAATATATATATCCCGAGCAAACTAGGTGTTCACTAAAGCCAGCTAATGTATTAGTATTATTTTTTTAAAAAAAGATAAATTTGTGAATTAATGTTAGAAGCTTTCAAGGCATTTTACATCAATTTCAAACAGGTAGTTAATCATTATAATATTTTCGTTGTATTTTTAAAAAAGGGGACATCTAAAAGACAAATCTTAAAATATAAGTGGATGAATTGAAATGAAATTAAAACTCAAAGTATTTTTTTAATTAAAAGACTCTAAAATTATAGCTACTTAAAGAGGTATTTTTTGAATAACATTTAGTTAGAATTAAAATTTTGTTAGTCAGAGCATAATATCGAAAATATTAAAAACATACGGATGCCAAATCTTAGAAATATTTATTGGAAAATATTTAAAAACAAATTCTGGAAAAATGTGCAGCAGAATATTATATGCGAACAGTATCAAATATAACAAATAAGGCATCTTTTATTTGAGATATCCGCACAGAAAAGACTTTAGCTAGATTTTGTTGTTCAAAAGAGAATCTTAGCACAAATTTTAAAGCATATATTTAGTGACCAAACAAATGCATATTTTATATGTTGTTTGTTTTGTTCTTAGTATTATTGTTCCCAAGCTGTATTTTTGTACTGAATTGACAATGATGTATCTTTTTCGAATGTTAACTCCTTTGTTTTCCTCAGTAGAGCTGTAACTTATTTCTCCATGTAGCGTATGGTCCCTTTACTATAACTAGACATCCCAGTTGTGGTCATACTTGTCCCCATTTTCAAATTAATAAATAATAGAAGAACCTTTGGAGACATGCTATATTTAACACTGTTAAAAAATGTAGAACTAAAAGTAAAACAAATACTATGCACTGCGTATAAAATAACACGTTATTACTAATTCCATTAATAAAAGTATTCTTACTCAACAATGCTAAGCTTGAAAAATTTTTCTAAAAGTATCTGTTTTTCTTGTTTATTTTTTAACTACACTGCCAATATTTACCTCGAAATTTTAGTTTATAAAATGTGTTATTTAATATTTATAATATTGGAAATTGGAAAACCTTTGTATAGCTAGTAAATTGGTTTCCTTGTAATACAAAAGAAACCAATTTCATTTCAATTTGAAAAAAATCCTATAAGTAAAATATTCCATTCAATATCTTTGAAATCTTGGAGTTTCTAATATGAATGCAGTTCCTAAACTAAGGGAATAAAATATGAATTTCGATACTAGAAGAAATGAGAGAATGTATTCTCTTTCTTTGATATAATCCTTCCGTGTTGGTGATTAATGATTAGGAAATATGCATTTCTGTTCCTGAAGCGGTGTATGATTTGCTTTGTAAGTACGGAACTTACTTACTAGGATCATTAATAAAAATTGAAAACATCGGTAATATGAGAATGCCATTACAATACAAACGGTGATTGAGGGTTTTTTCTGTCTTTCTGCTCTTTTAAACGCAAGAATGATTTTCATGCAAATCCAACGTTTAAAAATCTTTTCTTCCTTTAAAAACTGCATTTCAACTGCAGTTGTATTCCATCAAAGTTTGAAAATCTTTATTAAAAAACAGACAAAAACTTTCTAAATAAAAGAAAAGGCTCTAAGAAAGGATCTGCTTTGACTCATTCCTGAAAGGATGGGGAAAATTTCGACTTAAAGCTTTCGTATTCATTTGTTAAAAACATCGTCCAAAAGTACCCATTTTTCAAAGAGTTATGCAGTGTTTTAAAACTTTCTTGTATCATATTTCATATTTTTTCTTTAATTCTCTTCGGAATTTATAAAACTATACTTCACGAATTCTTCCTCTATTATTGAAAAGAGTAAGAAACAAATCCCCATTTCTGGTTTCATTTAAAGAAAAGAAAAGACATCATTAGTTGGTTGGAATTCTTAAACAGAAAATGACAAAGTTCGAGCTCGAAAATTTTTATCTCGCTGTTTATTTGCTGTTTATAAATTTAAATACAGTAAATTTATTTGTATTCTAGTGACATGATCATAAGCGTTGTATTTTTACTTTTTTTAAAGCCTTAATTTGTAAAGGAAAGGAATAATGTTAATTAAATGATACAAGGTTTTGTATATTATTCAAGTTTTAATGAAATAATTTTAAGAAAACATTACAGAATTTTCAACACATTTTCTAATTCCACCCGTTTCTACAATCAGCCACAACAAATCTTGAAGATATTACTTCATTCAGAAGTAGCGGCTGTATATATAGTATAGTCAAACATGGTTCTTACTCCAATGAAACCAACCAATCTCCAATAAATTTTAATATTTTATTATCATGTGAGAACATGCTACCGTTTCCTTTGGGGAGTTTTGTATAGTTGCAATCAAAAAATTCTTGCAGTTTGAAATCGCGTAGATAATAAACAAAGTATAAATGTTAAAAGTCATCAACATGTTTTAATCGCGTATATATTTTTTACCTGCTTTCACTTGTATCGCATTATTATTATGTATGCTTCTTTGAAAGCAGATGCTTTTATAAAAGATTGACCAGCCTTTACTAGTACTGCTTTATTATTGCATATGATTCTTTGATAACAGATGTTTTTTATATTGACGTAGAACTAAGATATCATGGTTGTTATTTCATCTCAAAATCGGTCGTCCAAAACTTTTTTTGCCAGATAGAAAAATTATATATATATATATATATATATATATATATATATATATATATATATATATATATATATATATATATATATAGAGAGAGAGAGAGAGAGAGAGAGAGAGAGAGAGAGAGAGAGAGAAAGAAAGAAAGAAGTCTCGTAATTGTTTCAAATCGGTTTAAACTGGTTGATATTTTAAATTTATTAAGAAAATAATGACTTAAAAATAACAACACATGATGATAACTTGCAATTTTCACCGTATATTTCATTTTCTTTTTATATTTTTATTATTTTGTTGTTCTCTAAAATGAGCAAATATCCAAAAACGATAACGACAAGTATTTTCAACATTAATAGTCACTCTCTATCTTCTAACTCTATCTGGTCATTATAAGCTGTTATTTTAATCATATACCCACTGCCTGTGCCTATCAATCCTTAATAGTTTATATACAAATCATTTATCATTCAACAGAAATGATCTCTTAATATGTGACGAGTAGACTAGAATCGCCTAATGTTTGATAAGAGCATGTTAATATAATTATTGATTATTATATATTCCTGGCTCTCATAAGTTGGATGGTATGGGCCATAATTTCATTGGAGTAAACAAGTCTATTTTGAGAAGTTAGGCGAGGACTTAGAAGATACGAAATTTGAATGCTTTTCCCATTATCCCAATACACGATTGAAAATATATCAATAATGGGAAATGACAGCATATTCTTTAAATTCTACACAATTATATAGCGCCATGTTGTCCCTACAGAATTTGTTCTTCCCGTTAAACATTTTGCCTTCGCAACAAATGCTTTCATCCAAATGACGTCAGCAGTTGCTACTCAACTCGTCAAAGCATATCCAAACACTGGAAGTGATTTGGACAATGCTCATGCATTGTTCAAAGTATCAGTCTGAGTAGCATACAGCATTGCAAAGCTTGCATTTCTTATTTTATTTCAAGTTAATTAAGAAGCGGAAGAGCAAAATTTCTTACTCTTATCACTAAACGCTAATAAGACGCTTATAAATGATGATGAAAGTAATACAAAATTTTAGCCATTACAATGCCCTACTCTCAAAATTTCTTATTGTTATGATTCTTTCTTTTCTTTCTATTAATATTATTCTTTTATTTCTTTTGTATAATAATGAAATTTCAGCAATACGTTTGTCTAGGTAATACATTTAATTTATTAAAATTCAAGATCTTATGCTAATGCTAGTGCCAAAAAAGCTATTTCAAATTTGAAATGATAGTACTTTAATAACAGGTGTAATAGACAGAATTTCGAATGCACATGCACTCGTATGCATTCTGTCGTACAAGTACTAGAGATTGTTGATATTTTTGTGAATTTGATTGATTAATACAGAGATTTTTAATTTTCATTGTAAATGATGCTGGAATTATCAACCAATGATATCCCATACATGCTGGATTGGAGAATCTATTATCTAGCATACCAAAGCAGCATTCGACAATTTGTACAGCGTATAAAGCCGGACGTTTTCTTGTTGATAAACCCCTTCTGTAATGTTGTTGATGAATTTTAACATAACAGATTGAATCACCAAAGTAGCGTTAAAATTTGCAGACAAAATTCAAAAATGGGACAAGGTTTCAACTGGTAGAAACATCTATCCCATTAACTCCAAAGTCTCCTCTAACCCATCATCTTGGAACAGGCTTGACATTATCTTTACAACTGGCCATGGCCCTTTCCCCCCGTATTTCAAGCGATTCAATATTAAAGGATCTGATCAATATGACTGCGGTGAAGTAGGCGATTACATTCATTATGCCATTAATTTACCTCTTACTACAGCTTTCAATCTCAAAAATCCCAACCATGACCACGAAAGAATTTGGTTTATCAACGTAATGGGAAACATAGAAACTAGGAACTAGAAACAGGAACTAGGTCAAAATTAGAAATCTCGTTTGGTTCGTACTAGAGAAAGAGGAATTGTTTTCCCAAGCCTAAGTCCTCAATAAATTTTCTTCTCGTATCTCAACCAAGCTGTTCTCCAGGTTATATTAACTTCAATCGAATTCATCTACTCATACTCGCCAACGAATATCCCCTTCATCATCATAATATTGTATATAGTTTCTTTTTCTGTGTATTGTAGGTAAACAAAACTTATTTTTTCTTAATAAATACTTCCGCGTATATCCATTCAACGGACAAGGGATCCTAGAGATTCCAAGTTCGGTAATATTCGTAGGTGTAAGAAAGAAAGACAGGGTGCATGACATAACCACGAGAGTGCCAATGGTATCATATGAATTGCTCCCTAAACCATAAAACCTGCTGTAGGTCCATTCTGCATAAGTTGCAGATAAAATGATTGCAGGCGCTGACCCGGTCTCCTTCTGATCAGCACACGCCTATCACTGGAACCAAAACAGAACTATCTCGCATCAGAAAACATTGCAGATATCTTTTCCGACCTTCAATGAGATCTAGCTCGACATCTGCTATGTCATAAACAGCAGTATTTTGTTGTCATCGTAATAAACTCTTCAAGGTTTCTGGTTCGAAGCTATCCGTGAGTTAACCGATTTGTTACAGTTTGATTTGTCACTATGGGACCAATGTCTTCTGGAATTTCTATTGCATACAAGTACGATTTGTGACAGTTTTACGACAAACACAGCGGCCTTTTTTTCACATCAATGCTGTGTGGCCTCCGGAAAAAATCATCTTGAGGCAGACCTTCCATTGGCCACTGCTGCCTACAGTCATGCACAGTGTATACGTTCCTGCTGAGTCTTTATGAAATATCGCTGAAAGAAAATTCATCTTCTCGTAACCGTATACACTATCTCATTCAAACTTAGAGAGTGAGTAATGAGTAGCTTTACAGAACGTAATTAAAGTTGCCTTGATCATGTGCGTAGTGGCTTTTACACGCGCCTCATCTATGTGACTACTTCAAAATTTAAATCCATGTCATCTTTTAAATGTAAAAACATGTCTACCAAATTTTGTTTATCCAGAAAACTTCAGGCTGGTATTGAGATTTTTATCTATTAGTGTATCAGTGTCCTATATAGGCACTGGCGACCGCAACGCCGTATTCTGATTTATTCCATATCTCTTTATTTGCATTCGCTTGCCTGTATCAGTTTTTTGGCGGGGAAGGGGGTAAAATTTCGGCAGAACAACCAAATTCTACATTACCTTAAAATTCAAAAAATTATCCCATGAATTATTTTGATTTTTTTCTCTATGATGTTTTGTAACTTTAATTAATTTAAAAGTTATTTTGTGCTTATTTTTGAGCAATAGATTTCATTAGTGAAGAGAGATTCAAATCACTTTCATTTCCATTCTTTATATTTAAAATACAAAAAATCAGCATATTTTTTCAAATTGAATAACTTTCAACATAACATGTCTTTAATTATTTTTTTAAATACTGTTCTAAAACCAATTAAAATTTAACTTCAGAACCAAACAATCTTGAAAAGTTTTAACAAACAATTAATTTTTAAATTGCTGTGCATTCCTGGGACATAACTGAATATATAAAGTTATAAACTTAATTTTATGAAGAGCACAATAAACAGATCAATGTAAGTTTTCTAAAGGTTTAGTCTATGTTCATAAGTACGTTTATACCAAGTTCATAAAATACGATGTAAAAAAACATTTTTGCTAAGGAATCAATTAAAACATAATTACCGAAAATTCTTTATTGAAATACTTGTTAATTATTTATCCCAGTAAGCTAACTGATATCCAAAAGAGACTGTTTAAATTAAATCGATATTTATAGATTTTGTTGATATAAATGAAAATTAAAATAAATGCATTGTTATATTCAATATTCAGTCATTTATTCTATAAAATAAATTATTTTTAATCCATTTTTCTGTCATTGGAGCAACTATCATTGAATATTTGACATTCTGTAACGATGAATGACACATCCAAGCAAACGCCTAAACATCTGAAGATATTACACTCTTTCGCAAACATTTATATCGAAGGATTTTAATATGAATACAACATCAAAACTGTAATACATCTGTGGCACAAAGGGTGCATTTTAAGCATCTCATGAATTGCTAATCTGTTTCCTTTCATTAAATCAATACGAGACTAAATTAATGCAACGGCGACGTCGTCGGTAAGTTTCACAACCTAAATCCATTTCGCAATGCCATCAGTATTATTCCACATCTAACAAATGCATTCATATTCATTTAGCAACAATGCTTTTTTTCATTTATTACAATAAAAGGTAAATTCTAACAAATGCAATACAACCAAAGCAATTATGCTCATTTAAATATATCTATAGTATAAAATATCATCAGCATTTTATTGTGAATGCAGGTGCAAAACCAGAATCCTCATAGAGCCTAAAGTATGCATTTTAAGCACTTTATGAATTGTTAATCGGTTCCATTTGGTTCAAATCAATGGAAAAACAAACAAACGAATGCTAGAATGTCATTATCGATAAAATCTTCAGAGCTTAAACGTGTTTTACTATATCGCCAACATATTGCGAAGGTTTCGATCGCATCTCGATCGATATCGGCTTCATTTCAAAAAAAGTTTATGCAAAGTGGGAAAAGTAAGTAAAACCGCATTTCCGAATATTGGAAAGCGCCCTGTCACGTGACGATGCTTTAATGAGGCGAAAACTCCAAGAACTCCGTGTTGATAAAAATTTTAAAACATTTTTCAGCAATGAATTTAACATTACTTAGTTTTAAAAAGTTTGTTCATGAGCTTAAAAAGTGTAAAATGTATTCATATTTAAGGAAGGCCATTAACGTAACAGCTTCCATTTAAGTAGTATGATAAACGACAACAATATTTTTCTTTTTATCAGCTTTAGTTTGTCTAGTGTTATGAGGATAAAATTGCTTAAAGCTGAAAGTATAGAACGATTAGTTTTATTTTCTCATATTAAAGCATTAATTACATTACAAGAAGAGACCCTTCTTTGTGGGCTACTATCCCATTAACAATATCTCAAATCTGATTATCACAAATAAACTAATGTAAGTCGCATTAGGTAATGTCATACACATTATCAGGATACTTAATAAATAAAATGAATTATAATTTGAAGCTCGTTTTACATTTAAATGTATAGAAACATTGAAAATAAAGTATAAAAGATCGGAATGATTCTAGAATTAAATAATTACATTTATACTCAAATCAAAGCTAACTAGTAAAAAAATCAAATAAATAGTGAGTCACTAACAGTAAAAAATACATTGTTAATTACTAAATAATAAAACTACTGAAACAATATATTAGTATTTATCCCAACTGGTTCGTGATGGTAAAATACAATAAATCTATATAAATATCAAATAATTAAAATGCAGAATTCAGCTCATTGATCTTTGTAACAGTCCAGCATAAAATAATGTAAATAAAACTTCAGGTTTTCTATCTCATATCTAGTTTTTAATCATGCATAGGTTGAATCATATACCGATAAATTATTCAATTTAAATATGAAAATAAACCTTCTATAAATTGCTGGATTCCCAAATAGAAATTGGGATTTATACGTTCCCTAATGACACAGATCGAAGGAGGGGAGGACCTTTTCCTACTCCTTCTTAAGTTGTAGACATCTCCGAGCTATTCTACAATAGATAAGCTATTGTTTATGTGTTCTTCAACATAAGATACTTTCGAAGTAGAAGTATGCGATGAAACTATTGGGATTTACAAAATAATGTTAAGGTGGTAACCCTAAACCCCCTTGCATATATAGCCCAGCTCATAATTGTACAGATTACGGCGTTTTCTATTATTAAAGTGATCTTGCAATGGCTGATTAAAAGTTCAGTCTGGCGAAACTCCAATATGTGAGGGAAGTTTTAATTCCAAGATTTTTGGTGACAACTGGTTTATATTCTTGTTTCATTTGGAAGAAATTCGATAAAACGCAACAGCAAACACTCCGTCTTAATTCCGACATCAACCAATACGACCTAACTAATAACTGGTTTGTAAAATGCTTATTTATCTATTATTTTCGGATAATATTGACAAAGTTTACAGATAGAGGATAAATATCTCTAATCTTCTATCTACCATCTATCTCGCTCCGTCATGTCATATTCTAAGATATGAGACAGTATTGACAAGCAACGGTCTGTCTGTGGTTTACTTGTCTCTCCAAAGTCTTAGATGTTTCTCCAAAACTTTCCCGTATATCTTTAATAAAAGTTTTGTTACTGTTTGTCTCTGGCCGACAGTCGTCTATGTTTACGGCGGGAGTTATAGAAACAGTTTACTGCAGGAAGAGTCCATTTCGCAGAGGTAGAAATTCATTCAAGTTTCTTACGTTGGCGCGTTTAACGCCTAATTGGCGGTATTGATATATTGCCTTTAATTTTCGAAAGCAAACTCGAAAAATAATTCACTGAGCCGAAAATCCTTTGCGTACTTAGAATTTTGAAAAAATATATTATTCCTGTTAGAATAATATAGAAATTCCTTTCTGATTAATACAGAAAGAACAGAGTAAATCAAATAGAAAAACTGAATAATTATTTATTTGTCTAACGACTGCACAAGAAGAAAAAAATTAAGTGTAATCCAGCATGACAAAAAATTAATCTTCATTTTATTTGTTTTAAATTTATGTAACTACTTAAGATCAAATTCTCCGCAGCAAACGCGAAGTAATCTTTCTAATTCAACATAAAAATAATAACATAATAATCGTAATTATTTCATAACTTTTTAAAAGGTTGTTGTTAGTAAAATTTCCATAGTTAAATATGTTTAAAACTTCTCCAAAATAAATTTATTTATTTATTTTTGATATATATACTATTTTTTGAAACTCAAAGTTAACAATTACATTTTATCAAATTTTAAGGATAATCAAAAGTATGTTAAGCTGAAACTTTTGATTATCGACATATTGAATAACAGAAAACAAGAGCACATTATTGAAAAAATAGAAAATAACAAAAAGGAATCGAATAAATTTCGTAGCTTCAGAAAATAAACTAAATAAAATTCTATATCTTCTATAACTTACGGTTAAACTAATTGAAATGAAACAAAAAAAGCAATTTTAAAATTCCCTTTTTATTTATAAAACACATTAATTATAATTAAAAGAGTGCAAAACTAGCAGAGATCGTGTGACAGTTGTGTACTTTCAATTAAAAGAATTCTAAAACACTGTGACAAGATTCCGTTTCTTATGAATCGGAATCCGATTCGGTACTTCCAAACTAATTACTAGTTCATCCACTAGTTCTTCTAAAACCTCATCTTTTTCCCAATACGAATTTTCAGCAAGTTTCAAGCAAAATTCTATAACATTATGCACAATTTTACGTGCTTGTGATTTTAAAGTCTCTCCACTCTTAAATCGAAAAGGCATTTTAAAGGATCTCAAAATTCAGGAGACAAAAATTATTAAATAATGAAATGCAGTTAATATTAACCAAAGAAAATATTAATAAAATATAAAAGAAGTAAGCTAAGGAAATATAAACATACGAGCAACTGCAGTAAAAGCGAGAAGATGAATGAGCAATAGTTTTTTCACCGCTTCATTTTTTCGCCAAGATAAAGAATACCCCCGCAGACTTCCATTCGATTCCACCCATTCGAAATGGATCCTCCCTATCGACGCCTGTTTCTATAACGCCCGCCGTAAACATAGACGACTGTCGGCCAGAGATCTCCTTATGGACAGACAGTACTCTCTTCCTCTTGCATAAAGTTCTGGATCTTTACCATGACCGTGAAGGCCACGACTACTTAGATTTTTATTTTTTCACAAAAGAGTTGTATCATTCGTAATATAGTAATGAAAACTGGCACTTGTGTATTAAATGCATGTACATAGCGAACAATAAACAGAAAAATTAATCTATGGCGTAAATCTAACGTTTTTACTGAATTTGGGATCATAAAATTTACACTTTCAATCGTTAAAAATCGTAAAAGAGTTATCATGCTTAAATGCATGATAAAGTAAAAATCTTTAAATGTTAAATCTCTTGATTTCAAATTTTATGCAGATGTACAATATAGGTGCTAATTCTGTGTACCAAATTTTCATTCCAGCTCTTATTTTTTTTCTGAAGTTATCCTCATCACTTGTATTCAGAAAAACGCACAGACAGATTCTCACCGAATAGATACAAATTTGGTGAATATACGATAGAAATCTACAAATTTGATGGTAATTGTATATATCAAATTTTATATATCTAGCTCAAAGCAGAAAGAAAGAATTCTAGAAGGTAAAACAGATAGACATACTTTCCGAAACATGTTTTTCAAATACATGGAGATTTGAAAAGTTAGAGTCAGATTTTGTGACGATTAAAATATTTTTTCTTTGTATACTTCATATCGAAAGTTAAAATAATACTAGTTGATGATGCAATTCATTTCTAATCAAAATGTTTCTTTTTCCGTCTTTCAATAGTTTCATTCTTGTTTCCCTCAAAATTGCAATAAAATTTGTCCCAAGTTGAGTATTAATTATCTAATTCTAACAGGAGTTTCAAAGTTTCAAGATATCGGCCCCCTAGTGAGTATGTGTGATGATCTAAAACCTTTTTACATGCTCTAATAACCTCCTGTTTAGCATCAGTTTTTCTAATCACTTAATCGAATATCAGATTAGGCAGTTATCTGCTATAGTTTGCACAAATAAAATTGAATAGTTTATAATACAAAATTAAACAGGCAAATGAATTTTAGCAACTAATTGCTTAACAACAATAGGAACATATAAATAATTCTGTATGTCAAAAATTAAGGTAAACAGAGCAAAATCAGTTTTAGAATTCTTACTTTGAGTAAAGAATAAGAATAATTCGTGCATAAAAATAAGGATAAAATATTAAAACACTGAATAATTTGTGCATTTATATTTAAAACTAAAATTGTTTCAATTTTAATATTGACCTGCCGCCTTTGAAAGTCGAAAAAATCGCTGGGGTTATTTTTGCCTTTCTTTAAATCCTTTATGCATAGCATAATATTCTTAATTGGAATAGGTATGATTTTCAAGAATTATTGAAGAACAACACCGAAATTTCACTTACATTTTCAGTAATTTTAACTCTAATTAAAATTTTGGAAAGAGTTACATATTTTCATCCTTCAAAATATATCTACAGCAAGTCAATAATTCTAACAATATGTCCTGTAGATTACTACCACAAACATATTATACTTCATTATTGACAGAAATAGAGATGTGCACCTCGACTGGTCACCCAATATTTCTAACAAAAATCATTAAAATGATATTCTCTAGCAGTTATGTTAAATGAATGTCACTTGCTATAACAAAAATATATTTTTTCAACAAATTAACATTCTAAAACAAAATTTTGAAACCAAGGTAACATGCATCTCCCTTTATATATTTAATATATTTGTTATACTACCTGCATATATAGGTTCAAAAAAATTCCAAAACTAACAATTGTTTAAAAAAAGCAAATATACTAGCTTAGAAAATGATTGGTTTCCCGTTTTAATAAATGATTCGAACTTATGTGATAGTAAATATTTGATCATTAAGCAAGCAAAACTGGAATGTCAGGAAATTAAAAATAAAAAAGAATTCTCTATTATCTTTCTAGATTAAAACTTACTGTAAAATGAAATAAAAAGTAATGAAAATGATGCACACATTAAGATAGCTTCGAAGAAAAAAAAGCTCTTATCCGTATCATAAGTATCCTAGAAGAGCTAATATTGACGAAGCGCATTAAAAGCTAATGCTGCCTCATGCTTATGCATTGTTGAACACCTATTATTTCTTGTCACAATCAGCTTATTACTTCCATTGTGTGATATCCTTTTCTGACGTCACTCCGGCGTTCCACTCTAATTTCTGAGAAACTCATTACCAGCCTCGGAATCAAGCCTAATTGCTATTTCTCGTTCAATTCATGAAAGTGGCCAGTGTCTTCGATGAGTATCGATTATGTGGTACGTGGTCTCACAATACAGATTAGATTTCTAACTTCGCGATTGATTAGCTTTTCCTTTGGTCGAATTTTCCTGCTCGGCTATTACATTAGAAGTCAGCGGATGACTTCTGTTAATACGTTCACTGCCGCATGACTCAACTATTGTTCACACCTACTATCCAGTAGCATCGAACCGTCAGTCTAAATAGAGGACCCGTCCTTACTACAATTAAAGGATGGTATAATAAGATAGATGATAAAATTATCAAATAGGTAACATATTAATATGCAGTATTGTTCAATTTGCGATGATAATTAACGCTTTCTTAATAGAGAAATGCATATATTTACATTTAAACAACGTACGTAAACTTATATTTTAAACAATGTTTGTGCATAACATTTTTCATAGTCCTGGCTTTTTGGCACAGAGGTTGCACGTCTTCCTCGTGTTTTGAGAGTCCCGGTATGGGCATGGTTGTTCTTCTGTGTACTATCTGTGAGATGTGTGACTGTGCACCCCAGTAAAAGGTGGTTGTGCAAACAAATGTGGTGAGTGTGTAGCTAAGTTGTACTCTTGGTCCTAGATGGCGCTACTCCAAAAAACAAAAGACACTCCTTTCGGCTTAAATCTGCTGCTGTATTAGAAGGGGCTTGTTCGTGGCAAGTGCCATAAGTAACAACAACAACAAAAATTTAGCATAATTCTATGTAGCTCAGCCTATTGTGCAATATTGTGCGATATTATATAATCTAATATTCAACAATATTATAATACCGTTTAATACATTATAATGTTGTTTGGAAATGAAAAATAAACACACAATTTAATCCATTGAAAGCCCCTAAATTTAATTAATAACGGTTACAGTACTTTTACTACTTGGTGAAGTAATATACGATACACATCTATGTCTGTCCTATGAGTCCCTGACACAGTCCATTTTGAAGCACTAAAAATCCCACTACACAATTCAAATCACTAAAACGCTTCTATAAGATTCTCAAGATGTTGGTCCTCCCTCTCCGATGTAACTTGATTATCATCGAAGTATGGTAGAGAAAACCCAAACCTCTCACGACATGGTGGATCAATCTTTGGAAGGTGGAAGCTGCATTTGACAGATGAAATGGCGTATAGAGGAACTCGGAAAGTCTAAACAGCGTAGATACGGCCAATTTAGGAATGTCCTCTTCTTGTACTGGGATTTGATAGTAGGCTTTTGCCAAATTTAGAGTTGAAATTTTTTTTATTTCCTTCCAATCCCTGCAAGCAGCCTTGGATATGGGGAACTGAATACCGATCTAAGATTATAACACTATTTAGCTTCCATAAATCTCAGCAAGTGTGCGAATTTCCATTCATTTTAGATACCATGTGAAGTGGTGATTCCCAACATCTACTTGACAGTCTACAAATTCATGCGTCAAGAAGTTACTGGAGCTCTTGATCAGCTGTCCTAATCCTTTCAGGAGACAAAGGTGGTTCCTTAGTTAGTGTTGTATTCTTCACTGTATGCTTTACTTGTCTTGGGGTTGAAACAGCTTCAGTAAGACCAGGGAACTGTGAGCAACTTGTGAAATTTTGCATTACCTTAACTGCCTTGATTGCAAAGTCATTTCCTTGCTGTATCGTTCCCTGGGACTGAAAGTTCGTTACGGAATCAACCAGGCATCCCTGATGAATATTAACCAGCATTCCATAGTGGCAAAAAAATTCAATCTCAATTATCACTTGCCAGACATTAGTAATAATAAAAGGCTACCGGAACCCAGACCCAGGTCAAGCGATATTTCTGGTTGAAAGGAACATTGCCTGATAAACTTCGTTGCACGTTCCTCGAAACATCGGTGGTTCCAGCAGTGCTTGTGGATTCTGGAGTCTCTGCAAACCGAGCGGAGACGGAAACACCTAAGGGTAGTAGAATGCTCACGTGTTTCCAGGGCGAGGCAGGTGTGAAGAAGTATCCAGGAGTTTTACACGCAACTGCCCTAATTCCATCCGCCATTTCATCATCAGAAATAGCAAGAATCTGCTGTACATTGGTTGAAAGACGATGTACAGTAAAAAGGATTTGTGCGAATTATCAGAAATTCGGTCTCGAGCTTTGCTTCTCACCTCCAATAAAAGACGTAAGGGCTTGCCATTCCCAAACTGCATTCCAGAGATAAGGTCTTCAGAAGCGTTGCTCTGCAGTGTCGAGTTATTCAAAGCCAGACTCTGTATACGGGGTACGGATTTTCTGCTGGTGATTTTAAAATAAGATCGCCACGATAACGTTCTTCGGGCTATAAAACAAACACAGTATAGGGTTGTTGTTGTTACTTATGGCTCTTGCCATGGAAAAGCCCCGCTGATACATCAGCAGATTTTAAGCCGAAGATATACGTCTCTTGTTTTACAAGTAGCGCCATCTAGGGTCAAGAGTACGACTTAGCTACACACACGTCACAACCCTTTTTAGGGGGCGGACTACATTCAATCAAATTCATTCATACATCTCAGATCGTAATTTAGACCTGGAACAAAGAACGATCACCTCTGACCCAGTACTTCCAGTGATATTACTCTCCATATGGAGGACTTTGCGATCACGAACAGATTTAACGAGCGCCAATCGCCACACACTCGGGGATTGTTTTGGCCAGTGAGTTTCGAACCCGTAACCTAAGGAGTACGAGTCCAACGCTCTACCAACCAGGCCATCCCGGCCCTATAACAGTATAGGGACATTTCGTAATCTCCCTTATAAATCCAGCTACTTAAAACTGGCTTTTCATCTGGCTGAACCAAATCTCTGGACTCATCTGCCAAAATGGCGGAGCTTTTACGGTTACCTGAGCTATGTTGAAGGAAATTTCGCTTTCCTCTTACGACATTATAAGTTTCAAAAATAAGCCAAATCCTTGTTACACAATGTGTAGTAAGAATTACAAATAAATAATACCGCTGCAGAAAGTTCTTTCGGAGTAACAATTGGCGGATGCAAACAGATTGAAGCTCACGTATTCAAAATCCTTAGGTTACCCATTTGGCAATGGAGAATAAACACACAACTTGCTTCATTAAAAACTATAAATTTAATTAATAACACTTAAAGCAGTTTCACTACTTGGTGACGCAATATGCGATAAATATCTATGATCAAACAAATTCCAAGCTTGAACAACTGCAAAATCAAATAGAAATTACAACTTTAACAATGTTCCGTCAGATATTTGTTTTTAATTTAATAATCTTGTGTTTTTGTTGCTGTTGGTAACGTCACAGGTAAAATGTACTTGAGCTGAATAATTTGAACTCCTGATGCCAATGCTATAGTTATATAATATACGAGTATTGTTAGTTGTAGTTTCATAATCTTATCAAATCGAATTATTTGAGAATATATTAAAATGGATATATAAGCGATAATAAATTAATATCCAATTTTGATGTTCCACTGGGGCTGTTTTTATATTATCCTTCGAATTTGAATGGTGTTCAGATGAAGGACAATTCTGAATCTGCAGTTTGTCTCTAAATGTTTGAACCACTCTAACAGGTTGGGAAGTTATTTTGATGTTTTTGTCCTAAACCAAGGGCTAGTTCGCAGTTAGGGAAAGGGAAAATGGAGTATTTATTTCCCGCAAACAAAAAAGTTCAAAATATTTTTCTCTAACATTTAAAAGTATCTTTGTTTAAATGACATATTCAAATCGTGAAAATAAAAACTTGAAAAATGGGACTTTTTTCTATTTCTTAATTGGACATTGCAAAAAAGAAAAAGGATTTTAAAAAAAGAACGTAGGCAATTTTTTAAAAATTATTTGTAATAAGTAGTGTGCCACTTTACTGGAAATTTAATTGGGTGCGGAGGGTGTGCTTTTTTACTAACGTTAACAACAGAAAAGAGACTTGACGATTGGGAGGCCTTTAAGGTACCAAGAGCTTTTGGCCATACCAGTGGAATCCCAACTATAGACTGGAGCTAAAACAGAAATCAAATAATTGAGGTAAATAATAAAAACAGTTAACAGAAATAAAACAGAACATAGAACAGATGGAAAAATAATTTATAGCAATACAGAACAAATAGTGTTGACTTATAAAAAAAACTGTGTCGCAAATGTGAGACTCAAAATTACCTTTTATAGCTTTTATTATGAATATTTGATATCTCAAATCCCCCAACATTGTAGACTCACTTGTGTAGGTCACACACAGAATAAATGTAATACCCAATCCGATACATTATATTAGCTTAAATCTCCTTTCAGAAACTTATCGAGTGCTCTTATGTGCCTTTTTCGTCATTTTTAACCTTGAACAGATACTGGGGATTACATTTCTGCCCCTTTGATCCACCCCAGAGAGATGCCGTTTGATCCTCAATTAAGTTCAGGTCTTTATTCTTATATTGGCTTAGATTATTCCAAAGTGGATCTTCCGATAAATATAGCTTCAAGCTTGATATTTTCCTCATCATGAAACCAAACTTCCATTTTTGCAAAGAGGCGATGCATCAAATGAAGCTGTTTATAATTTCTGATATCGCACTATCCATATAATAATATAATATTCGCTGTTAATTTTCAAGAATTTATTTGTTTATTGATTTTATATAAATACACAGACTTCAATCACTATAATTAATCCCAAAAATAGCATATATATATAAACTATAGTCAAATAATAACGTATAATAATAAGTTATAAAGTACCAAATACTACCTTTAATATATTTTTTTATGCTTTAATGCGCTTTTTTTACTTTAATGTGGTTTTTTTAAGCTTTAGTATGCTTTTTTAAAACTTTAATATTCTATTTTATCATATTTTTGAATTATTCATATTCATTAATTAGAAAAAATAATTATATTCCTTATAACTTAAATTTTCAAATAATAGTTAACTTTTCAAATAATAATAGAAAAGAATATATTTCAAATAGTTCCTAAAAATCTTGCTATTTAAATTATTATTTAATTTTCAAATGGTTGTTTTTATTAAACATAGTAAAATTAGTAAATTCCTTTTTATTAGTTTCTTTCATCTTTTTATCATACAGGCATGCTTTGTCATGTAATAAATTTATTACGGCCTGAGAATATATAATTAAAAATATTAAGAGTAAGCGCATAGCTAATGAAAATTATTTCTTTCACTTCACGTGTCTTTAATTCTAATTTTTTTTTGTTGTTGTTAAGGGTAATAAAGTAAGGAATTATTATGTTTCGACCTTTTTTTCAACATTTAAGGCTATTTATCAGTGTCATCTGTTGTCAATCGCCTTATTTCTCTCTGATATTATTAAATCTATAACAGCGAATAAAATATCGTTGATTATGATAGTTACTAACCTTAACACTATTATTTTCATTTTATATTAAAGCACGTTACCTATTTTTAAAGTCAAATTAAGCGAAAGTTAAACTATGCTAATTACAAGAATACATTAATAAATAGCCCAGAGAATATTTCGCACAATTATAAGCCAGTAGGAGTGACCTACCCAAAACTTTCTCGCACACATTCTAACGAACTTATCATTCTATAGAACGTCTTACTTGTCCTTGGCGTACAATAGTTACAAAATATTAATTATTGGCATGAACTTAGAAATTTTATTTAGTTTCTGGTGTCATTACCGGTCAGCTATTTGGTGACTAATCCGTGGCAGAGAGTTAATATACAAAATGATTTTTTGTTTTAAATACATTTTTTGCAAGCCAATTAAAACAAAGATTTGACTCAAAAATTCATATTTAATCATAAAATTCCATACCTAATTTGATAAATTTAAGTCATTCATTTTTGAATCATTATGCTTACAACTTTCTGTAGGTATGGACCAACAGACAGTCAATCCGTAGTTGAATATAGCTCAAAATTTGATAGTTGTATACAATATAGAGGCTAAATCTATGTACCAAATTTTATATATCTATGAATTTTCGTTTTGCAATTATCATGTTAAATTATGTTAGAGCAGCCGATCTTCCTCTCATTTTGTAAATATCCTTCACTTAAATTTTAATTTCAATAACCTAGCGAAAAATTAAATAATCATTTTGAGAAAGATGAGGTTGGATTGATTATGTAAAAAATTTGCCCTGTAGTTTTATTACTCGCGGAACAAATTTTTCAGTTAAATTATTAATAATTAAATTTAAAATCTATCTAAAAGATAATATTTTGTACTAATATGAGATCAAATTATTACAAGACTCCAAAATAATTAATCAATTTTGAGATGTAGCCAATATTGAAGAATTAAAAAATAAAAATTAAATGTTCTAGGAACACGCTTTTACATTTATAATAAATCATTTTTGCATAATCATATTTTTAATCATTGATATCAAAACAAAATTATTGAAATGAAAGGTTCTGAAAGTAATACCTTTAACTTTGAGAACATTGCTGCAGTTAACAAGATTTTTTGAAAAATAAAAGCTTTCAACTAAATACCTAAACCAGGCCGTAAAAGGTTATTGAATGTGGACAAATGCTGTTCTCAGCACAAAGAAGGCATTTAACGATGATTTCCTTTTTGTACTTTTTAACCCTTGAAAATTTATTACAAATTTTATTGAGTTATTGTTTTCAACTTATTACCCAATTGTTTTTGATAGTCAAATTAAATTATTCAAACAGCATATTCATCCAAACATAAATTATTTTAATTTTTTTTTATTTTATTTATTTTTTTATTTTTATTTATTTTTTATTTTATTTTTTTTTATATTTTTTTATATTTTTTTATTTTTATTAATTTGTTTTTTTTTTGAATCACCACATAAAATGCTCCATTTCAAAAATACTTTTATATTTATTTTTTATGTTGCTTTCCAATTTAAAAGTATAATTTGGTAAAGTTGTACCAGAAATTTGGATAAAAATAAAACTACTTGGCCATTCTACAATTTAGTCTTTTTCTCAAATTCTAGCTGACATTCATCAGATTGTATGTTTACCCTGTTTGTTTTATATTTCTGATCTCAGACCCACTAGATCCAAAATTGAGAATGCACACTTATAAAATTTATAATGAAAACTCGTTGTAATTTGCTTCCTTTATTGTGTATAATAAGTAAACCGACAGCAGAATGAATTTGAAATCTATAGCATATTTTAAAGAATATTGATTACCAATGTCAAATATATTCGTTCAAAGAAACGGAGATACCAGACTTTCTTGAACATAGATGAATAAAGTCATAAACAGAATCTCCAACCCACCACGGAGGCCCGCGGATTAATCAGAAAACTGAATGATCGGACCACCGCAACAGCAACATTAGTGGAAACTGTGGTAGAGTTCTAATGACCCTCATCGGTCACGATAGAACCCTCCCCGTAGGAAGTATGCCCCGTTATCGATGGGAGAATTCGATTCTATTAATGTACCCACCAAGGAAGCAAGATCCAACCACCATACCAGAAACATCTAATCTTCAATCCCCCTGGGAGATAAATCGATGAGTAAAATCAGGTGTTCTTGTATTGACTGAAGGATGCCTCTTTTGCTTTTCTTGAAAGATTTTTTAGATTTTTTAAAGAAGCCTATTCCAGAAATTTAGAATTTATGGGAAAAATCAATGCTTTCTGTGTGTTCGTCAACAAATCCATTTTGGGATGTGAGGAAGAAGGAGAGTCCCCTAAGTAGAAAAAAACATAAAAAATTATCACAAAAGCAAAGATTAATCTGGCTGCACATTTTCTTTATATGACGCATCGGACAAACATGATGAAATACAGAAAGTCGAAGTGAGCCAGGAGATTGATTATATGGTTCTTCCAAACTAAAGTTTGAAATGTTTGTTATAGTAAAGCTCTTGGAAAAGAAAGTAGTGCCAATATTTCTGTTTATAAATTCACCTAATTACATAGGGAGTTGGAGAGACCATGTCTTCGTACGAATAAAAAAAGCAAAACATTTTATTTCCCGAAAGCGCTCGGTGAACTTTAATTTTCTACCAATAGAAACAATAAGAAATTTAACTTTTTCCTGAGAAAATAGTAAAATTTTTTTAGAAATTAGTGCATTTTAAATATTTCAGTTTTTATATTTTGATAATTTTGAACTTTTTAATAAATTTACTTTTACAATAATAAATTAATACTAATATTAAACTGTTTTTTTATCTTCTTTTCTATTAGTTTTAATAAGTTAGCAAGGTTGTCCCTTCTTCAAAAATTTCCAATGCGTTTTTTTTTCTTTATATTTTAACACATAAATACTTATAAAATTGCCTTATTTCCAATGAATGTAAAACTAGAGATTCAGATTATTAATTCATGTTGATTGTGAATTATTTTTGTACATTGTTAGCTTACACAGAAATTGTAAAAATCGAAAATAATAACAACAATTTTCTTAGGTTATGACATTTCAAGAGATTTAATTGTAATAAATATCATTAGAAAGAAAATATATTAAAGAATATAAATTCTAAACAAAACTTAAAATATATATTGTAATAAAACTTACACATTATGAAGAGTATTCACTTTTGATATTTCTCTTCAGACTTGGATTTTTAAAAAATTCTACTGCTCATTGTACTAAAAGTTTAAGAATCTTTTAACATTTTCGTATACGAACAAAAAGTATTTTAGTCGTTAATAAACTAAAACTCGATATTTTGATGAATTTGAATGTTTCAAAACTTCCTGTCTGTAAGACTCACTTTTGGCATTATGTCTGTCTGTCAACAGAACAATTAAAAATGTATTGTTCTAGACGGATGCAATTTCGTACATGGACATTTATCTTTGTATCGATTGTATTATTATAATATTGTCAATCTCTTTAAGTAGAAGTGAACTCGATAGCTAGAATATGTAGAACTAGAAGTTTACAATTTTGTACACACATTTCATTTTCTAAGATGTAGGCTCTTTTATCATATTTTGAATCAAATCTATAAAAAGCTCTACCATCTGTATTTGCACATACATGTAAACGTAATAACACATAATTGCGATAACTTAGATAAATGAAATTTGGCATGCGATATTATGGCTAGAGTTGTTTATGTCAAATTTGGTTTCAGTCTTTCAAGAAAAAAAGGATCAAAAATATAAATCCGATTTTCTAGTATTTTTATATTATCATAAGTATAAATCTGATTTTCTAGTATATTTATATTATCATAATACCACGATAGATGCAGTAAAAATGCTAAATTCTTCCCAAAACTATAATTTGTAATTATTATTTGCCGATGTCATGCTACATATTTTCGGCCTTACCTAAGACCCACAAATTTATGCCTTTGGAGAAGGTTAACAACTTTATTAGAACATACGCAATAAAGTTTTGGGGATACTACTTGTCCCAGTTTACTTTTATTACCATATTTATGTTAGTGTTATTTTTACTTATTTAAAAACTTTTCAGGATTTTGTACATTGCCTTACTGAAATCTATTATCTTATTACTTATCTCTAAGTTTAGTTTGCAAGAAAACAGCAGTTATTTTATTTTAAAATGTAAAATATTCCATTTGCAGTAATTTTTACACTTTTAATTTTATTTCCCTTTGTGTATTTTGATTTATTACAAAAGATTTTGCGTCCATTAGTTAGAACTCGACAAATAGAGTCTATTATTTAGAAATAATTTGAAAATAAAAACTACGACATCTTTAGAATTTATTTTTTTATTACTTTACTATTCTGACATAAAGTTCTAACTATCGGGAAATGTCTGTATCATCAATAATACTTCTGGCGCCATCTAAATAGTCGAGTCGTGACAATCGAATTCTTTTTAATACAATTTAATGTCTGAAAAAAATTGACTTTGCTTGAGAATAATTGTTAAAACTATATTTAGAACAAAACTTTATAAATTAGTCTTGTTTTAAGCTACAAACGTTTCTGAGAATTTATATATCTATGAATTTAAAATATGCTGATTTTAAACTTTTCAAAATTATTGATATCATTGTCGGTATAGAACGAAATTTTTACACTGACAGATTTGGATTTATTATCAGAAAATTCGTATTTTTATTCATATAATTTGCTTGTACTGTTAGTGGTTTGATACATTTTTGTATCTGAATTGTATAAAGAGAAAATATATAATTTATCTAAAAATTCGATCTACTATACTCGTTTAATAAATATTCCAATTCTAGATTTGCATTTTTGGAAATGCGACTGTGATCTCTACTTCTTCGTGAAATCTATATTTAAAAAACGTGACAAATTTAGTAGAGGAAACTTGGAGTTAACTCTGATCAACAGAATTATGGATAAGCAGCATTAAATTTTAAATCAAGTCTGGAATTTGGTTGTCTTTCAATAGATTTTCTATTCTTATGTATGGTGTTTGGATAGCTCAAAGATTCAAAAGATTGCTTAATCGAAATTTGATATGAGATCTTGGACTGGCTGGTCATAGATTTTTTTTTAATGCTGGAACTCTTTTACGAAAAAAAACATACTTTATTCTCTTTTCTATGGGATGATGTTGAACACAAACCTGTTTTATTGTTAAATTATATTTAATAGAATAAAGGGAAAAAAATATGTTAGCTCACTTTAAACATTAAAAAATCAGATAAGGAAGAAAAATGTATTGTTAATATTTGGGTCTGAATTCGATAGTTGATGGCACTGGTTTTTCCAAAAATATTTTCAAAAAAATGATATTTTCTGTGAAAATAATTTAAACAATATGTATTTATAAAAACCGAAAAATATTTATAAGGCAAAAAATACTAACAAAAAATATAACTGTCAACAAAAAATATCTAAAATTTAATATAATTTATCAAAAAAATCCAATTTTATAAGGTAAATTTATTAATCAAAATTTATGATATTTTACTAGCTGTAAAGAATAACTTCTATCTTTTCTAAACATCAATAGTGAACTACATGATCGAATCACCACGAATTGTTGTTGGAGGCTCTGTGGTCGATGTACAGTAAAGTCCATAATGACTGATGATTCTAAAACCTCAAAGAGAGATAATTTGTCATCGGTGATAGACCCATTAACCAGAAAAAGACATCATTTTTGTATATACGATCGAAGAAAGAAAGTGCTTATTTTTACAGTAAATTCATATCTTATTATTTGAGGTAGATTGTGTTTTCGAATTAAATAGTATATATTTTATATGTTCGAAATATATCTCTATATTAATTGTTCCTTTAGACATCGTCTCACAATTCCAAAACTTTTATAATGTTACAAGTAGCTAAATGTTTTCAAATGCTTTCTATCTATAAAAATGTTTTATTAACGATTTTTTTCTAAAATGCAATGATTTATTAGAGATTTTAGTGATAAAATTGAAGAAAAAACAAATTTCTTTATTTTCTTTATAAAGAAAATGCTGAATAGAATAAGCATCATTGGCAAATCTGTAATTTTTGGCAAATCTATAATTTAGAAGTAAGTCAAGTTTCTATAAGTCAACTTGACTTATAGAGTTATTGACTTATAACTCTATAAGTCAAGTTTTACATCAATTATCAAACTATTCTTTATTAAGACGCTTTATTTTTTATTTAATATTCTTCACAATGAGAAAAATGTTGTAATGTTTGATACTTTGTTTAGACGATCTTTTATTGAAGAATATCTTGGAAAACTGAAATAATTTCATGTGGACCTGTTCTGGGCCATACTAATCAATTAATTAGTAGCCAACTTTCCTTTACATCTTTATCTTCTATGATAAAAAAAATATCTCAAAATTATGATGAGAATCAATAAATAAAACCATTGTTCTTCGTTATTTATCTAAGAATTTGAAAAAATAAATTATAAGTATATAACTTATCTGTAATAAAAATTGGATTTTTTTCAAAATCAAAATTTCTAATTTTATATAAATTATCAAAAAACATCTCTGTCATAAAACTTTTAAAAGCATGATTTTAAAAAATTGTTCATTATCATTAAAGAAGCAAAATAATGAAAAAATGAATAAATTAAATTGAACAGATGCATTGTTTAACTTGTAAAATAAAATAACAATCACCTGAAATCATTATTCTTTGCAACCTTTTAAACATTTGGATAAAAAAATTATTTGTGAATTTTTGTCTGCTTTAACTTACAGTTCTGATATTTTGAACGTCAGATTAATTTTAAATAACATTATGGAAATATATTGTACTTATTTTTCAGTGCTCTATTGTACTCATGTATCACATTAGTAAAGATAAAATATTTTAATTAAACAATAAAAAGTTATAACATGTAATTGGGTATCACTAAGCACAAAATAAATATAATAATTTTCTCTTTAAGACCAAATGGTAACCGATACTGAGGAAACTTCAAAATTAACTTAAAAGGAGTAATTATAGTTTCAACACAAACAATGAGAAACAATAGAGCTAAGTAAAAGTTCTATAATGTTACTAAATAAGGTTTTGTAAAATCAAAGTATTTGATAGAAGTACCCAAAAAATAGCTTCCGATGGCGTTCACTGCAAAATTATGAAAGATATGATGGCTGGTATGATGTGTTATCTGTTGTGGGGAAATAATTGAAAATAATAGAATGGAACAAAAAATTAATAATAATTTATTATTTATTAACTCAATTTCC
This sequence comes from Argiope argentata, assembly GCA_026289955.1. NCBI lineage: Eukaryota > Metazoa > Arthropoda > Arachnida > Araneae > Araneidae > Argiope > Argiope argentata. The sequence goes on along the minus strand of JAOUZG010019159.1, from coordinate 26,649,757 downwards.
TTAATAAATTTCATTGCAAATCCAAAAAAGTATGGCTTCATTAAAGTATTTGGAAACAATGTATAAGGATATGAAAATATGTTTAATTACAGGATTTTATATGTATACCACTTTTGCAATCTTTGAAGAATATAGTTAGCCTAAAATAACAGTTTTATTCATTAATATCATGTTAATAATAAACTTCGCTGTAAATTCAAAGATGTATGCCTGTTTAAAAGTCCATGATAACCACTTATAAGATTATGAAGATAGGTTCCTTAGCAGTATTTTACATTTATATTACACCTGCAAACTTTGAAGTATATGGTTAATCAAAAATATCAGTTTTATTTATTAATACAATACCAGTAATAATGTCACTGTAAATCCAAAGAAGCGTAGTTCTTTAAAAGTCAATGGAACCCATGTATAAGATTGTGAAGTTATGTTCATTTACAAGATTTTGCGTGTATGTCACACATGCATTTTTTAAAGACAACGGTTAGCCGAAAATAACAATTTTATTTATTAATACAATACCTGTAATAAAGTCACTGTAAATCAAAAGAAGTGTGGCTCTATAAAAGTCTTTGGAAACCGTGTATAAGTATGTGAAGTTACGCTCATTTACAAGATTTTGCATGTATATCCCACCTGCAATCTTTGGAGACTGCAGTTAGCTGAAAATAGTTTTATTTATTCATACAATGTCAGTAATAAAGTCACTGTAAATCCAAAGAATCATAACAGTCTATGGAAAACATATATAAAATTGTGAAGTTATGTTCATTTACAATATTCTGCATATGTATCACACTTGTAATCATTGAAGAGTATGATTATCAAATGAGGTGTAAAAGAATAAAAATATCCACTTATGCCATTTCCTTCATTGTATTTCCAAACAGGTATGTATATATAGCTTTAAACTTGCCGAATATCATTTGTAGAGTACATAAAAACGCCTTGCGATGATCTTTCCTCAAAAGAGCATAAATGAAGGGATTGATTGCCGCAGCGGTAAACAACAAACCTACAGGTGCTAAGCAAAATCCATCAATTATTACATTTTCACCAACTATGGCCGATCCAATTTTAGTTATATAATAGCTTGGCACACAGAGAAAGTGTGCCAAAACTAAGAAATAAAGGGACCTCAAAGTCTTTGTATTGCTTTTGATGCCTAACCGGTGACCATTGCCACCATCAATAGTATGGTTTTGAAAAACCACAATTCGGGATTTTCGGACAGCATACACAATGGAGACGTTGCTGGCTAGTAACAGAAAAGATGGTAAAAAGAAACTAAGTGTAGCTGCTGTTATTGCATATGCAGAATTCTTCTTAGACCATACGGGAGTGCACATCAGCTCCCAATCCACGAAAGAAACCCAATCGGCAAACCCTGCAACAGATGCCAAACATATGCAATGAAGCCATATGTAGGCAATTACTATTTTAACCCTAAGAGACGTTACGAGATTTCTGTACTCGAAAGGCTTGTTGACTGCAATTGCTCTGTCGATATTGATAGCTGCTATACTCATATTCGAACATGTAAAAAATGTACTGTTGACTACAGCATGTACGCGGCAAGGTACACCCGTTATACACCATGAATTATGAATCAAACACAAAATACAAGGCATCATGACGTACACCGAGCACAAGAAGTCTGAAGCTGCTAGGTTTGCTACGAAAAAACTTCCTTTCTGAATCCTGAGGTGAGAACAGGTGGCAAAGGATAATAGGACAAGTCCATTGCCCGCCATTGAGACAGTAGAAAGTAAAAAGATGAAGAGGGCTGCTACTGTGTTGAAGGACTGAGATCGATACTGCATGTCGCACATACCAGAGGAAACGTTCATCGGGTTTGGTCCTGAAAGAAAAACATATAATTTTTAAAGATATTTCTAGATCTGTTAGTTTTTAATTACAATATAAGGGTAATAAGAGTAACGAAATAATGTCTTATTATTAATAAGTCTGTTGTTGTTGTTGTATCTTATGCATTTGCCATGGACTAACCTGCTGATGTAGTAACCGATTTAAGCCTAATCAGTGTCTCTTGTTTTGTAGTAGCGCCAATTAGGGCCAAGAGTACGACTTTTGCTACTCACTCATCACATTCGCTTGACACAGTCCATTTTTACAGGGGGGAAGGGGTACATTCATACACCTCACAGACAGAGTGCAAAGGAACATCCTTGCTCTAACCGGGCCTCGAACCCGGGATGACCAGATCACGAGGAAGGCGTGCCACCCCTATGTCAAAACGTTGGTCTGAATAAGTCTTTTCTGGTGATCAATTAATACACGGGGATTGTTAAAAAAACTCAACTATTACTGTTCCTGAGATTAATAGTTTCTAAAAAATAATTTAATATTTTGTGTAACTTGACCTCCAGGCTTCCTCAACAAAATATTTTTAATATTTATATACATTCAGTTATAACAGAAGATAGAGCAGCCATATTAAAATTTTTGCTTATTTTAAAAGTTTTGACGATTGTTTGATTCTGAAGTTAAACTTGAATTGTAACTTTAATAAAACTTCAAAACATTTATCAAAACTTTCTGCAGCTTGCACAAAACGGAAAAATAAGCACAATATTCATATTTTTAATATCGAAAGCCGTAATAAAACGTTAGTAATATCAATGAAAACGACTTTTTAATTCCACTTAAACTTATGAAATGTATAGCAGTAATATACATTTAAAATTTATTTAAATTGAAAAAAAAGTATCCAGAATTATTATCGGAATGATATTTTTTTAAATTTTTTGGATTATGTGTAATTAACTTTGTGCAATAGTATTTTCGAAAATTATTATTTCAAAATAACAAGATTTTGCTTAATAAAAATTCCAAAACAAATACTGCATATCCTTACCCAATAAAGTACATAATTACCATGTTTTTTTTAATTCTTTGTCAAACTTTCTGGACTATATATCACCAACACACACACATTTATTCATCTATATCAGTAATAGAAAGATAAAGCAATGTTTACTGAGGAATCAGATAAATTACGGTCAATTTTCTGAGGAATCAGATAAATTACGGTCAATTGAAACTGATTTTACAATATTGCAAGTTGATTTGCTGTGATTTTCAGTTTATATACTATTGTAACAAATCAAAATGTTCAGAAGGGTTAATTTTTTTAAGATGTTTGTAAAACTTCTAAATATAATTTTGTGTTTATGAAAAAAATTATGTATATGTGATTAATGATTACTTTTCTCTTTGTCTCTTCTGTGTAAAACCCTAGAGTTTTTACTTCGCAAAAAATTCCAGATCTTCTAAGAAAAATCAGGGGCAAAACTGAATTAGACATTTTTCAGTTTCATTATCAAAATAGTAATTTGGATTTGTGTGAGAAAGCAAAAAAATTTTACAAAATCAAGGGCAAAAACTGAATCAACCTTTTTTTACTTCATGTTCATTATAGCGACTTGGAAAAGAATAAAAAAGTAACGTTTAAAATTATATATGAATACTTATTAAAAGTTTTTCGGGGGGTGCAAAACTATACATTTACAGAGTTAGTTACAAAGTCATACAATTTTTTATAGCAAAATTTTATTAGATGTGCTTGTTCCAATTTCAGTACCTAAGAGTCAATTTCTGACCCTTTTATTTTACATTTTTAATAACTCGTAAAATTTAGAAATTAAGTCACTGAGAAAAGGAATTATGAATTGAATACAGATTATATGAATGCAGAGGTAAATAAAAGAAGCAAAATATAGCATTTCTATATTATTAAGTGGAAATAAAATAAAAACATGTATTTCTGATAAGGCTGAAAGAAATAAAGTTTCTATTTTTTCACCATTTAGATGCTTTAGTCTTGCAAAAAAGTTTTGAAACAATTATGTAATAAATGTTAAAGCCCTTCAAAATTCCACTTCAATGATAAAATGTTATAAAGACAAGTAATACAACTACCTAAGATGTTACATTGTTATTTTGCTTCAGAATCTAACATTAATTAATTTTCTCATTTATTATATCGATGATATTTATCGATATTAATTATTTAAATTCAGTTAATTTTCTTACATACCAAATTATAAAATACATTTCTTAAATATATGAATATGCAAGTAAATAATAATTTATTGTTCCTCAGAAACTGATAACTATAATAAATAATACTGAAATTTCAAATATTTTAAGTATTATATTTTACTATTTCATTATTATCTACATACAACACAATTACATATTACGATTTAGAAGATGCTTATGTAGTTTTCTGTTCAAATTTGTATTTTTTTACAGTGTAGACTTATAAATTAAACCAATAACCCACCTCCAACAAATCCTATTGTCATTTCTTCGGCTGACATTTCCAGAATAATTCTGTTTGCAAAACAACTTTAACAAATGTTCTTCTCTTTCTTGGATACAAACCAAACACTGAATCCTTTATAATTAAATTTACTGTCACTTGCATTAACGAAGAACGTCCGTTTTTTTCTTTCTAATCAGCAAGCAATTGTATGGAATACTGATGCATATATATTTATCATTTTGAATTCAATGTTCTAAAGCATCTAAAACGTACTAAGGCTTATCTTCTTTTTTTCATAAAAACACATTGGGCGCGTATAAGCTAAGCTTAATTATCCCCTTTCAAGATGTAAAAATCCACGAAGAAAAATTGCACCGACCGTCATGGAATTTATTCTTAATTCCAATCGAATACTATAGCTAAATGCAGTCATAACTTTGATAGAATCAATATGAATTTAGCAGCGGCATCATGGAACACGGTTTATTCGAAAAATTAGGTTCGTTGTTAATTTAATGCGAAACTGTTAATCTCCTGTCGGTTTCAACGGAGAGAACGCTTTACCGTAAAGGAAGCAAATTGCATGGATGGTCCATTAAATTTATCTCGGAGTTAAACCGTAAAGTGTGTTTCCACAGGAAGTTATCGACAGATGGTTATAGGCATATTGTTAATCAAGGTACTTTGTATCCTCTTATCAGTCATGATATATTTCATCCAGGGCGTTTAAATATAATCGCGAAAGTAAATGTATTACGTATACATAAGAACGGAAAATATTAGTTTCAGCATTTATACTCTCTTTCCTGTGATAAAGTTGTGATCCTTTCGTACGTTTCAGATTTTATTAAATAATGGTGTATATTCTGAGTAAGCATAATTGAAATGATTTTTTTAGGATTCAAAGAAATTTGTTTTTGAATTCTCAGCCATTTTTTAAATTTTATATATTTTTATCTAACCGAATTAATAGAATGTAAAGAATGTTCTAAAATTAAAGTAGGATTGATATTTGCCACCATTCCGGTAAAAAAAAATGATGGTAACTCTAATAAAAAATTATTTTTGACAGGATTAGTAAAAATGGAACGTTACAAGGTAAAACAATGTATCAACGCAATATTTGAATTAAATAAAAAAACACAATACTTTTCTTTAAGTTGTTACATTTTTATTGAATCATAAAGTAAACAAGATAATTTTATATATGGAATAACACATAAGCCAAATGGCATCCATGACTTTTTCTGCTACATCCGCATGGTTTTGTTGAAATTTCCCATGACCATTTTGCATAAATGTTGCTGAATTTCCTTTAATTTTTTAAAATTTCTTCTTCAAAGCACGCATGGTATGAGCTTGTTGGCATAGATGCTGATTTCAAATTAACCCATTAAAAGCCATTCAAAGGTGTTAAATCATACGATCTAGAAGGCTAATTCACAAATTTACAAATTGTGGTTGACAGACTTTAATTATTTTAGAAATATTTTTCAATTATGAAAATACGTAGTTCTATGTAATGTTCCATTTTTTATTCTTAAACTATCAGCTGTCAAATATTATTTTTGTAGAGTTGCTAATAATTTACTGCATAAATGGTGTAACATTCCTATCTCGAGTTAATTTTGGAGCATCCTTTATTATTTCTGATTCCTTTGGAATCGTAAAGAGAAAAATACTTATCGATTTTTTTATGTTGTTGTCCATTTCTTCATATACAAATATAGTTAAAATGCTTAGCAGATTCATAGTTATCGACAAATTAACTATTCCGATATGCTGAATTGGAAAACACTTTTTAATTTCTTACTTTCCGTAGATAATTTTATGATTGTGTAGATCATGTTACCTACTAGGCAGTCATTGAAGTCAAAATAATTTTTTTTTTCTTAAATAATGGCAGAGGATTTTTTATCCTTTTTTATTAATTTATAGATGAATACAAATCAATAAAACTAATGTACATTAACTGAAAAACAATTTAAACTTTTACTCCTTAGAAATATAACCAAATTTATGTTATAATTAGCAGATTAAAACTAAAGAACACTGGCAACTGATGAAGTAAAATGTTACTTGCATATTTTCTACATTTCAAGAATAATCTAGATAAAAATCAATCAGTAGTCTAGTTGATAGAAATAACAAGTAAAATACAAAGAGATAGTTAAATGATAAACAGTGTAAAATTAATTTTTGAATCTTTAACGTTTTAGGAGCCGGCGTCCTGGCATACGGGTAGGGCGTCTTCCTCGAGAGCTGCCGTCTCAGTACGGGCATGGTTGTTCTTCTTTGTTCTCTTTGTAAGGTGTATATGTGTGCCCTCCGGTAAAAAAGGCCTGCTCAAGAGAGTATGATGAGTGTGCAGCTAAGTTGCACTCTTGATTCTAGTTGGAGCTACTTCAAAAAACAAGAGACGCTCCTTTCGGCTTAAAACTCGCTGATGCCTCTACAAAGCTTGCTCATGGTAAGTGTCACTAATAATAACAACAATATCTTAAGATATATTAATATACTCATTGTTTAGGTAAACTGGGGAAGATTCTAAAATACTGTATAACTCATTTTAAAGGAAAGGCGGATTATCTGCAAATTAACTAAAAAATGTTTATACTCTTACAACCATTTAATTTTAATGCTAACATGAATGTTTATCTTTTATTGGAATTTAAATCACACATCTTTCAATTATAGACAGTATGATCAATACAATTTTTGGTATTTTAACTTGATTGACTCTGATAATTTTATTATAGTATTATGATAGAAACTAAAAAAAACTTTATTCTGTTCTTATTCTTTTTAGAAAATAATAAATTTTTACTGTGTTTACAATATTAAATTGATAAAAAAAATGCAAGGAATGTTTCTTTTCTTTGATTCATTGAAGAACAATTGAAATGAGACTAGTGTCGTAACCATTAGGGGAAAACCTATTAAAACAGGCTATAAAAAATTCTTTTGTAACAAAAATAACACTTGTAAAATAAAAATTTATATCTTCACTCGAAGTCTATATGTTTGGCAAATAGTCTTTCTGGTAATTTCTACGTCAAAAAAGGATTTAAAGTTTGAAAATTTTCAAGTTCTAACTATCAATTCAAAATGGAATTGAATCATTTATTATTACGAGATGCAATTTATCTTAAAATAAATTGAATAGTTATGATCTGAATTATTATTTTTATTCTAATTTATAAACGTAAAATCCAATACAAAGAAGCAATTCAGAACTTTCCGCCTACTTTCGAATTTTGAAAAGATTAAACATTCATTCTTTTATTTTATTTTTTTGACATTCTACGAAATATAAAAAGTTCATTCTTTTTGGCGATTGTAGAAAAAATAAAAATTTCATTATATTTAGCCATTTTGTTCTTCTCTTCAGATCATCAGGAACTTTTTAATAATAGTTTTTTTCCGCAACACTTAACCTCTATCCTACCGTCAAATATTGATTGTTATTAAAAACAGTATCTACAAATTTCTTACTATCACCAATCCTAAAAGATTTAAATTAAATAAAATATGCCGTTTGAGTTATTATTGTATCCTCTTTAAATACAAGTAAATCGCATTTCTGTCTTATTGATTCTTATCAGTCTTATCATCAATTTCATTTCACACTAAAACTTTCTATTGTAACACTTCTTTAAGATAATTTCTCATATTCTAACACTACATCAATGCCGAATTGCAATACTAACGTATGAATTGATGTTAGGTCGTCTATCTTCATAGGAGGGGTGGAGGGGTGTGGGATGGATAAGATTACCGTTTTGCGTTTCATTTGCTTGCTCACCAAGCTAGTGTGGTGGATCGATTTTCATAGTACGGCGAGGGCAGCTTAGTGTTGATTCTGGTTTTTCTGAACAGAAAATTCTTTTGTAACTGTATTTAATTTGAAGCTGTACAACAGGAATATATACAAGACATTCGTATGTATTAAGAAATTTAAAAAATGTTTTTAATACATACGAATGTAAAAAAATACTTTGTGTAACTTTGCAAAGTGTTTTGCCTCTCTCTCTCTCTCTCTCTCTCTCTCTCTCTCTCTCTCTC
>JAOUZG010019159.1:26619962-26641001 GCA_026289955.1 Argiope argentata | reverse complement strand
TGTGTGCGTGTACGTGTGCGTGGGTGGGTGGGTGACGTGGATGCTACATCTATCGTGATCACGAAGGCCTCCATGTCGAGAGTAATACCGTTAGGGTTACTGTATCAGACGTGATCGCTTTCTAGTCCAGATCTAAATTGCGATTTGTGGATAATTTAATAAAACGCATGAATGAAGTGCTCTCAGTAAAAGGGGTTTGTGACCTGTGTGAGCTAGAAGTCAGAATTCTGCCTTCGGATGCTCAGGTGTAAATGCCCTCAGAAGTTACTGCACCCTCCATCCGTTGTAAAGCGGAACATGAGAACAACAACAACAATTGTAATTATCTTTATCTTTACTTATAATAAAGCAAGATGTGTGTGTGTGTGTGTGCTTCTGTTGGCGCTGTACAGACCAGACCGTTCGACCTACAGCTACCAAATTTGGTATATGTATACCTTGGGTGCCGGGAATGTACACCTCGGAGCCCTTTTTTGAATGTTTAATTAAAATTTTAATTAATTAAAAAATAAGCCAAATTTTAACGTTTTTTGCTATAACTTCTGAAAATATTACAGCACAAAATTGATTTTTGCATCACGTTAAAGCTCAAAAAATTAGCTTTTCAATGATACTAATATTTGACCTACGAATTAAAACTCTATTTTTAATGAATTTTTAAACATGTAATTTAATCATTTTTTTAACAATTTATTTCGCAAAAATAAAATAAAAATAAAATTTTATCTTCTCGAGGATCTCAAAAAAATCAGCTTTTAATAAAATGTTGCCATCACAATTTCAGAAGTTCTAATTTTTAAAAAAATAAATTACTACCAAAAATAAAACAGGAAAATATAATTTTCATCACGTGATTATATGAAATGAAATAAATAGGAAATGTGATGTTTTTTAAGCAATAAATTCAAGAGTAAATTTTTCTTGATCGTTTGCAATATCAAAATTATTAATTCAATTAAAGAATTAAAGTAAATAAAAATACAAAGTAAAAATATATTACAAAAGTGCGACAGTTAAAACTGAAAAAGAATGTTTAGAAAAGCACCAAACGATAATCTTCTGAGAGCGAGATTAATTATTTAAAAGCGAGAAATCTTAAGCGAACTTTAAAAATGACGTCATTTCAAAGAAACGACGAACAAAAAGCAATTGATATTAAGTAGAAATAAAATATTTTTTGAATTCGTGTTGTTTTTTCAATTTTTATGACAATAAGGCATGTTTTGAATTGTTACTTTTACTTTTGTGAAGAAGATATTTTGTGTAAATCAAAGAATTCGCCTTCGTGATTATAATTTATCTCCGCATTTTAATGAATCATGCGTAAAAAAACGCAACTGCTTTCAACGAAGCATATGTAATATTAAAGCTATACTGGTAAAAGTAGGTCAGCTATTTGAAAACGCATCTTCTTTCAAACAAGCATATGTAATAATTAAAAATGCAAAATTTTTAAAAGCATATAAAACTATTTTTACCCGCATATTTCGGAGACATCAAAACTTTCTAACCTAAACAATATCGTATTCTCAAATGAGAAAAAATAAATCAACTATCATTCCAAATTAAACATATAAAAATGTCATTTTCGGCACGTGTCTGTATAAAATGAAACAAATATGAAACATGATATTTTTGGAAAATAAATGAAACGTTTTCTCTGATATTTTACTATACATATATTACTAAACCAATTAAACAATTTTATTTAAGGTAAGTATGGCTTAACATCTACAAGGCATCTTCTGTAATCGGAGCCCACCATCTAATTTCTTAATTTTTTTGGGAGACACATAAATCTCTTAACAAATGGCCTAATTGAAATATATAAATAGTAGACTGAGGGGGAAAATGCCGATGAATTAAATTTTTACTTACATCATCTACTCTGTGAATCATATTTAACAAAATATTCTTGAGACAATAAGTCCTTAAAATAAAAAAAGTGGTACTCCATTGAACTAAATCAAGCATCAAAACTGATCGATCTATGAAAATTTCAATATAAATATTGAGATAAAAACTGGCGATTTTTGATCACTTTATCAAGATATCAATCAGATTTACTCTAGAATAATTGGTCTAGATTATGAAAATGATGATTGTTCTAAACTTGTAATATTCGGAACTGAATAAATCAGCCAGATTTGAAGAAGATAGAAATGCTTATTTATTTATTTACAAGTTGAAATATTAAGAATATTTTACAAATATGAATCTATAAGACCAAAGGAATTTAAACCATAATTTTTTTTTACATATGTTTATAAACATAAAAAGAATGTTGTTTTGAGAGCATTTATATTCATCTAAAAATAAAATTTAAAACTGAAGGTTTCAATTAACCTGTGAAATTTTTGCTGAATAATTCCTTGAGATCTTATAAATTATAAAAAAATTATTATGTTTCAATTTCTGTATTGAACATAAAACTTCATTGTCGGATTATGATGCTTTTAGTTCTTAATTTTATTTAAAGGCATGCTTGAATTGGGTAAAAATTTCTTTATATGAAGTGCGCTTCAGTCATTTCCACTTTAATTTAAAACTGAATTTTACGTGCACTGATAGAAAATCAGAGAGAGATGCTGAGTTCAAAGATAGGACTGCTTAAGGCCTATATAATAGTATAAGTGGATTACATGATTATCGAAATTCGAAGCTTGAAAATATTTTGCTGAAAAACTTATTATGAGACCAAGTTATATATAAAAAAATTGATTTAACCCTTTAGTTGGCATTAATATTGGCGAACCGACTGGTCGCCAAAGGCGGCTAGTTTAATATAAAGGAACTAAAATAAAAGGGTTCTTTATTCACCTTAGTGGGAATTGACTTTAAAAAGTTTTGTTATATGACTTGTTACAAAACAAGTACAAACCATATTGAATAGAACCATATATAAAATGTGTAATTATTAATACCATCATATGGACGACATTTACTTCAAGGGCGAATTCTGTTCTAAAAACTCATTGGATAGTGAGAACATTAAACATCCTTAACAATTTAATCCCCAATTTATCTTTAGCGAAATCAAAGACTTGGCAAATCCATTTTCCTTCCAATTAAAACCGTAAAAACATTCTAGCCTTAAGGCGCATTAAAAGGAGAAACGATTCTCACCAGAATGTAGTTATCACTTAAGAACAGATTAAATTTTTCCTTTTTCGCTCCCAAGTGAATACTTTGTAGGTTCAGGAAGTTTACAGCTGTTCTGTTTCCCAGGAGTTGAAGGGTTATTTCCGAAAATCCTTTATTGCATACGCCTTAAAATATAATGCCCGTGCTTAAGGGTGTGAAAACTTTAGTTTTCTAATCATATCAGATTAAAATTGATTAAAGAAACCCATGTTTCACATATGTAGTGTTTCTTGGATATTTTAATCTCATTTCAAAATAATATCCTGTAATGGTATTTGTGTTTGAAAACTGATTAGGAAATTTCCTGTAAGTGCTAGAATTGTTAATATTTCTTAGCAAGAGAAGCAAATACAAGAAATGAAACAGTAATTAAATATAATAAGAATTAATACTCTGTTATAGTAATAATAGTAACATTGCTCATAATCGAGTGAGTAGTATAATTTTTTAAATAATTGATGAAAAATTTTATAGAGCGACGAGACTCATTATAACTTTATCATGAGGTAGATGAAAATAATTGACAAGTTTCAGGGACAGTTATTTAATTATTTTCTAAATTCCACATTTCAAAAGACAAAACAAACACCGACACGAAAATACATGACTAGCACTTAGAATACAATCTACTAATGACCCTCAAGAAGGATTAATTCATACGTTTCATTCGTTTTTATTCATAGAAGGTTACAGTAGACACAGTAATTAAATATAATAAGAATTAATATTCTGTTTTAGCAATAATAGTAATATTGCTCATAATCGAGCGAGTAGTATAATTTTTTAAATATTTGATGAAAAATTTTATAGAACAACGAGACTCATTATAACTTTATCATGAGGTAGATGGAAATAATTGACAAGTTTCAGAGACAGTTATTTAATTATTTTCTAAATTCCGCATTTCAAAAGACAAAACAAACACCGACACGAAAATACATGTCTATCACTTAGAATACAATCTACTAATGACCCTCAAGAAGGATTAATTCATGTTTCATTCGTTTTTATTCATAGAAGGTAACGCCATCTGTTGGATCAAGAGAGAGGGTAGTAGAGATATATAACGGCTACAATTTATTTAATATCTAAGTAGATAATTGTGAAAATTATTAAAATTAATAATGCAAATGATAAATGGTAATAATACACATTTGTTTTAATTTTTTTGTAATTATTTATATAAAAATTCCTTTTTTTTTCATTTAATATTTTGTTCAACATCAGCGTGTTTTTTTTTTTTTTCATTTTTCATTTATTTTGGCATTAGGAAGATAAAAGTTCATTGTGTATATATGCGAGATTTTTTAATTAAATGTTTGTTTTATAAAACTAAAAGCACGTCATCTTAATTTCTTAAATGTTTTATAACATAAATTCAAATCATTTGATATATCCCAGTCCTCTGTTTTCAACTCTCTGTTCATTGTTTCATTTTAAAATCTACTATTGAGCATATCCTTGTAAATGTTAAGGAAATTAAATTGCTTATTAGATATATTATATAAAATTATTTTGAGCTGCTCGGATACATTGATTAGACTGCTGATCTTTTGAATGTAAATTTGAAAAGCATAGTCATTGTTTTCAGATTCTGCTATCATTAATTCCTAGAATTCATTATTGAAATTAATCTTATTTTTGGGTTGAAATAATTTTATTTACTTTTTTAACAAACGTCGCCTTGTTTTAAAGTTAATAAGAAGCCAAAATTAAATTCTATCGTTGACCAAATATAAATAGCCAACTCGTATTGGCGTAGTGTCCAAACTACAATTCCGACTTGAAATATTTTAATCTTCTCACATCAGATCTATCTCTAATCATAGCACAATGGTTTTGACATTCACCGAAACTGATGTCATATAACATTCCCTAATTTAAATATGGCATGTAAGAATGATTGTTTAGACATTCTATCACGTATTATCTAATTAAATCCCAGTCGATTTCAGTTAGTTGGGCATAAAATGAATCAAATATCCTTATCAAATTTTAAAATTAATAGGTTATAGACGATTGAGAAAAGAAAGTTACTGAAATGATACAAATAAAATCGTTTTAATTTTATTGTTTTTACTAGAAATAAGAATTTATTGGTAATACAGTTTATTATTTACATCCAAGAATGTTCGAGAACTGTCAAAATGGCATACATTATATGAATAAAAATAAAAAAAAGCCCAATTAAATTTAAAGTAATAATGTAGAGTTCGGAAACCCATAAAAATGAGGATGAAATTTTTTTTTTACAAATTTATCCTAAAATGTTATAGTTGATAAGAAATGTAAATTTTGTCTTGATTAAAGATGTCAATTTTGGTAATTTCAAACGTTTGTTGAAAAATTTCCTTATTCTTAGCATGAGAAATTGAAGGAGGAAGATAGGAATTAAATTAAACAAAATTATTTTTAATGAAATTCAGAAAATATTTCTACTTTCACAGCTTCATATAACAATAATGATAAAAAAAAGAAGAATATTCTAAATTGTAAATTAAGATGAAATATTTCATGCCATTATGATATAAATGACAACATTCATGAATACTAAAATTAATATTTTAATGAAATGACACATAACAGTTTTAAAGATAACACAGAAAAAAACATTAACCCTTTGAGCCCTAAATTTTTAAAATGCGGAATAAAAAATTTGTTGGAAATTAGTTATAAGGTTCACCAAGATAGAATCCACATTAATTTTATCTCATTTTCACCAGGAGTATAGAAGACAAGTAGTCTTTGCAAATGCCACCATCAGGTTTGAAAAGAAATGAAAATTAGTTAAAATGCCATGGTGGCATATGCCACCGGAAGGACCAAAAATGTTAAATCAGTTCCTAGGGTATAAAATTAATATCTAGTGAAAATAAGTGAATGCCGAAAAATATTAAGTCTAATACAAAAGAAAGTTTGTAGAGTAGGATGTTTATTGATATTTCTGTCGACCTACACTCCACGGCAAGTACTTTAAAAAAATTAAGTTGATTATTATTATTAAATCATAATAATAATCTAAATTGAATGATAATTTAAAAACAGAAGCTTGTAAATACTCAATTTCTCAACATTTCAATCAAATGGGATCAAAAATAAACTCTATCTTTTCCTTAAATAACACGAATTTTAATGATGTATTCGATTTAAAAATATACTGTTATAAGGTTAGTCAACAGGGTATTCACAACATCAATACTAATTAATGCTTCTTTGATTTTCAGAATACAATATCTCTTTAGGCAATCTAAGAGTTGCATTTCTCGCATTTTAATGTAGTTCGAGTATGTTACTCTATAAAAAACAGAATTGAAAGAGTGACAGAACATGAATCATATGTTGTTTACTGTTGTCAACAAATGCAATTCTTCATAATTCTTCATCTGATAACATTTGCTGTCCTATTTTTATTGTAAGGAGATATATTGAATATTTTCCAGAAAATATTGTACACAAATAACTTATTCTATGCATTTTATCTCTGTAATAATCACTAATGATTACCGTTCTATCGGTCGGGAAAATTAAAGGCATTAAAAATCAATTTCTTTGCTGATTTATGAATATTTTTTGTTTACTTTTCTTAATGATTGAAAATATTTCTTTGTAAAACTATTATATTTTGTTTCTAAATCCATTTTTTTACGTTACTTTAATTTTCACATTTGCATATGCATAATGCTGCATTACAACTTTCGATGCTATTTTCTCAAATTCTTATCGTTGATTGAATTTTCGTACAAAATCTCTCATGCATTAAACTTGAATACATATTTTTGTTCAAATGATTTGTATAATGATGTCTCAATATCTTCTGCTGTTTTTGAACAATAGGATAAGTAATATGTTCATTTGGTAATATTTATATTTGTTTTAGTAAACTTCACAATATGAAAAAAATTGAAAATTTTGTGTCATTTATTAGATAAGTTGAATATTTAAAGAATGGGTAGAAATATAACAATTTTTTTTAAATTCAGAAACTATATAATCTATTTCTTAAACTCTTCTCAAAAGTTTAAGCAAATCAATTTATATATATCTGAACCAAAGGAATTTTACTTCGTAAAACCTTTTAGCCATTAAAAAGAGCTTTTTTCAGTTCTTACTATTAAATATATCTTGTTCAACTTTTCAATGGTTTATAAAATACTTTTTATTCATCCATTCAAGTTCAAATACATTCTTTAAAACTTGTAGTGGATGACACTTGATGTTAATACAGGTTTTTTTTCTAATATTAATTCATTCATTACATTTAATTTATTTTTAATACTTTAAATAGAGTTTTACAGTTTGTAATGAAAATTGATATCAAAAGTCAGTAGCTCAATCGGAAAAATGCAAGGATTTCATTTTTTCAACTTATCAGTTTTTCAGATAAGTTGAAGAATGCGAATTCAATTCTTGCGAAAATCAATAAATATTTAAAATTATTTATATTAGTTTTTAATTTATTAACAAAAAGTAAATAAAATAAAAAAAATCTTTGTTGGCCTAAGGAGGAATTGACTTTAAATTTTTTTTAATAATACTTTCTTCTCAATTTTTAAAACACTTTCGCCATTTAATCAGCGTATTTTGGATTCTATAAAGGTCTTTTCAATCTTTCTTTTAATGCAAATATTCAAAAGTATTTATACTTTTGTATATTTTTCTAAAAATTCATCCCGAACGTACACAAAATGTACGAAAACTCGCTCTACATATTTTCATTTATTAGTTATTCTAAAACCTAATTTTAATTTTTCGATTAAATCTCCAATTTCGTTTTTATTTTCGTCCTTTCTAAGAGTATTATTTACAATTCATTATTGGTCTTTAAAGTTGCTTCTGGTACAGAAGTAAGGATGTGGCACTTTTGCTTTCTGGCACAGAGGTCGCGAATCTTCCTAGTTTTCTTCCTCGAGTCCGGTTCGGGCATGGTTGTTCTTCTGTGTGCTATCTGTGTGATATGTGACTCTGCCCCCCTGTAAAAAGGGGCTGTGCAAACAGATGTGGTGAAGGTGTACCTAAGTCGTACTCTTGACCCTAGTTTATGCTACTTCAAAAACAAGAGACGCTCCTTTCGGCTTAAATCTGCTGCTGTATCAGCGGGAGGCTTGGTTGCCATAAGTAATAGCAACAACAAAGTTATTTCGTATTTCTTTATCATTCAATATATAGATATAGAGGAGCATTTAGGTATTTTAAAAAAATGCTTGCTCATATTTTATACTTTAAATAAGACTGCACGGTCACATTTAATTCCTCCACAATTTGTATTTCTCTGAACGTAATTTTAATACATAATACTCTAAATGAATTAATAACAGTTATGAATACTAAATAATATTTCCAAAGTAATCCTTAAGAATACTGATACAAAAGCATAAAATACGTATAACCAGCTTTCATAATCATGTAACACTAAACTTCACGCCTACACCAACAGATAACCAGAGCAGATATACATGAATATGAAGCCATGTAACACTGTTGCCTATCTCTCTTCTGATCCTGACATATTGATCTCCCGTTCGAGTCACATGACGTAATTTCAGGATGCCTGCTCCCTCTGCGGCACCTGCTTTGAAGGGAACTATCGGTTATGACTATTAACTGCAGTTAACTATGATAAATCAAATTATGCGTGTTTCAACATTCGATCACACGGAGTAACGTCATGATCCCGAATTCCATGCACAGCGCGGGATTCCAGGAAGAAAGAGCAATTACACTTGTAGCTACATTAATATTCCATAATTGCTTTTACGTTTTAAATCGCATAGCCGCTCTGCAAATTATTAAATAGCTTGATCGGGTGGTAATTTAATATTTATGGTGAATCAGGAATGAAGCGATGAGAATGAAACAGCTGCTTCGGTTATTGAGAGAATAATGGAATAAATATTATTCTTTTAATTTAAATTAGTGATGGAAGCCTTTGGTGTCTATTTAACAACTGATATAGAAATTCTATTGGTTTGTGTTCTTTCATATGATAGTTCTGCATGTAACTAATGTCTTCTAATGTATGACATTAATCATTAAATCAAATAAATGTTCAAAATTTTGGCATATTTTGTAATTATGAACTACAATCAGTTGATGAAGCAATGCCAAAAGGTCTTTATCTAAACTATCTCACCAAAAAGACAATATTCTTCTTTCAGCAACATTGTACCGAGGGAAGGTCGTGATACAAATCGGCAATGCTAGAATCAGTAGCCGAGTAACATAACCAAAATACCAAAAAGTCGACTTCGGTATCGTAGATGTTATTTGGCTTATAAGGCTAACACTACAGTACTCCCCCACTAGTGAGTCGGCGGAGAGACAAAAGATTTGAATAGCGCCAAGCGTTATGGCGAGTTGCTGCTTGCTTACGTCAAGTGAGTCTGACGATTTTGTTTGTTTTGCTTGCTTACATCAAATGAGTCTGACGATTTTGCTATGATTAGATGGCGCCACGACTGTTGTGGGAGGTTGCGTTGTCAAGGTCACCAATGTACCGAGTGAAGGTCGTGATATGAACCCGCGCCTCTAGGGCCAGTAGCCGAGTAACATAACCACAATACCAAAAAGTCAACTTCGGTATCGTAGATGTTATTTGGCTTATAAGGCTAACACTACAGTACTCCCCCACTAGTGAGTCGGCGGAGAAGCGAATGGTTTGTATTGCGCCAAGCGTTATGGTGAGTTGCTGCTTGCTTACGTCAAGTGAGTCTGACACTACAGTAACACTACAGTACTCCCCCACTAGTGAGTCGGCTGAGAGGCGAATAGTTTGTATTGCGCCAAGCGTTATAGTGAGTTGCTGCTTGCTTACGTCAAGTGAGTCTGACGATTTTGTTTGTTTTACTTGCTTACATCAAAAGAGTCTGACAATTCTGCTATGGGTAAATGGCGCCACGACTGTTGTGGGATATTGCGTTGTCAAGGTCACCATTGTACTGAGTGAAGATCGCGATACGAACCCGCGCCTGTAGGACCTGTAGCCGAGTAACATAACCACAATACCAAAAAGTCAACTTCGGTATCGTAGATATCCGGCTTATAAGGCTAGCGCTAAAACATAAGTCACGATGGTATGGTTATAAGTGGTGGCTTCAGGATAAGAAATTCCTCGATAGAAACTTGATTCCACCACATGGTTTTTATAAATCATGTTAAAAAAGGTACGTCCTCTCCCTGTTGTGAAGTTTTGAGACAGAAATACCAGCTCAAAATCAATTTTTATCTTTCAGCCACGATTCTAATCATTTTCCAAATATCATCTGGTTGAGTTCAAAATGGGTCGTTGATGTAGCTTAAAAAAGAATTTTAAGTAACCAGTTTCACATACTTTTACGAAAGCGAAATTGGAATCCGAATCCACAATCATTTTTGTAGAATTTGAAAATATGTCATCATGTAAACATGGTCTATTTAGATTTCATTGAGTCTTCACCAACTATAACATTTATCTTCAGACATAGACAATTGCATATGCTTCTGATGGTTAAAAATTAAGTTGTTTTACTATAAACCGTGCCACGAAGTCTATTTCATTTTGAATTATATGCAAAGTATTCCAAACTATTTGGTGCCTTGTAAATGGTGAGTTATGCAGTGGTATAAATAATAAATACCTTCTCCTAAGAAATTACAGATATTCTTTTGAGAGTTACTAAACATCATCAGAAACCGAAATTCAAATGTCTCAAACTGTTAGTTATTTGTTAATCATTAGATCTGAATAAACTATTAAAATAATTTTATCTACAATTTATCAATAACTCTGGTTTTAAGCTGAAGTAATCAGTGTCTAAAAGAAAAGTCGAATTATAAAAATTTTAATTTTTAATGCTCTGAAATTATATGTTTACTTTTTTGTGTTGAAAAGCAATCTGTTTGAAACAGTAAAAAAAGGAAAAATAAAGACATATTAATTCTTAGAAATTATTTAATCAAACTCTTCCGTTCTCTTTTGTATTGCATTATGTAGCCTCTTTTAATTTTTTTTTATAATGTGCACTGAACTTGAAGAATTAAACGATTAAATGTCTTTTCTATTTTCCCCCTCCTTTCCAACGCAATTGCGAATAATCTTCACAAAAGATATTTAGTTCCGTAATTCGAACTTTGATTTTTCATCCGCATTCACAAAAGGAACTTATTTAATTCAATCTAATTCTAATCGTGTGAAAATGAGCATGTGAGCATGTTATTGCTTTCTTCGCTTTTCTTTTCAATTTCTCACAATTCAAAGGCGAATTTCAAAAAGGTGAAAATTAGAGAAAACCAATTTTTTTAATTAATATATTTATCATTTCAATTTCTTTTCACTTGCGAGATTTTTTTTGAAAGCTATTGAGAATTCACAGCAATTTGAATATCAAAATAATTGGCCATTTTTAAATAATTCTGTTGGAAATTAGTTTGGCATTTCGATTTCATTTATTACAAACAGGAATAAAACAGCAATCACTATCCTTTTCACTTTTCTGATATTAAAAATACTTTTAATAATATGTTATATAATTGTATCGTGATATAAAAGTATATAATCAATAATTGTACTATGTTTAAACATTTAAACACAATAATTTCAAAAGAGGCTAATAAATAAATATTAGCCTCTTTTGCTAATTTATATATTGCAATATATTTGCAATAGAAAAAAATATTTGCAATAGAAAACGCATGAAATAACTTTTATAGTATTAGATTATAAATAAATATACCTAATATAATATTTTCTTTCATTATTAACGATTCCTTGTTTTCAAAACCTCTATTTCAAAAACAATCCTAGTTCATATGACCAACTTTTAAATGAAATACATGTGTGAATTTAGAAATGAGATTTTTTTATATCTGAGAAGTTGGTTTCCAATGTAATTTTTCTATATTTTTTTTCCTTTTATATCTCCACAAATTTTTCAACGTATTGAAATTTTTTTTGTCTGATGTAAAAAATATCAGACAAATACGAAGTATAATAGACACATCTTTTTACTTTTTTATCCAATGAAAAACTTCCACTTTTTAACAACCAAACAAGATAGGCAATAATTCTGAACCTTAAGAAAGATGTATTAATGGTACCTAGTGAAATTTCTTTAATTTTTCTTGTGTCACTTCACTATTTGAAGGGTATTATTGAAGTTTAGAATGTGACATCGTTTTTTTATTAGATATTCTATCTTAAACTTTGTCAAAATTTCACAAGAGTAATTTGCGTTAACTGAAGAAATTAATTTACGCAATAAACTGTTAATTCCGTTTAAAAAGAAGATTAAAAAGATTTCTGAAAGCTTTTCCAGCGAATAACCAAGTATTTTTCTTTAGTAAAGAATTTATTTATTTATTTATTTGAACCGTACTAAAAAACAAGACATTGTGTCCGAAGCATAATACACTCATGTCCGTAAATTAAGAATAATGCATGTTCAGGAAAAAAAGAGTCTCGGTAAAAAAAAAAAATGTAAAACATTCAGAAAGGGGTGGACGCAAGATTGAAATCTGAGATTGGGATGAGATTTAGTTTAATGATAGCATACATTTAGAATATTAATTCATGAAAATATTAAAACGCCCTGGGCAGTGGAAATGAGGCGAAAAAATGCAGATTAAAAAATATTTTGTAGTTCCTAAACAAAATGCTTACTTAGTATCATTGTGAAAATATTGCATTTATTTTTTTTAGATAAAGCAGAAAATTCTTTATCTTAAATTCCTATAATAAGCTTTTACTTTTAAATTTGTTAATATAAATATCAATTATACTTAATTTTTTTGCCATTACAAATAACGTTTTTTTTCTTGCAAATTTTTTAATTTATCGTACAAAACGTGAAAATCTCTGTTCCCCAGATTTTCAATTAGATTAAATAGGCAAAGTTTTGTCATTATCAGAAAAATATGGCCTTGAGATTTTAACTTATTGCTTCTCCAATCTGAAAGATACCATTTTCGGAATTATAACAATGAGACATTGAATACGATAAATCAATACTAGCCTGAGTTATATTAATGACATTTCAAATCTGATTTTAACATCAGAGTTGTAAATCTCTGTCCAATTGCATACAAACTGATTCAATTCGGAATTTCTGTCTGTCAGTCCTTTTGGATATTATAAATGTGATAATCGGAAATGTAACGAGTTAAATAAATGATATTTGAGGCATGGTTTCAGCGTAGCATTGTAGTATCACATCTGTATTATATTCTAATCTATTGAAATTATTGATTTTGCTGTGATACAATCTGTCAGAAGATTTTTTTGTCTGTCTGTTGTTTCATGTATATTTGTACATGATAACTCAAAAATGCAATAAGCTTGAGAAAAGAATTTCGAATGTGATCATTACACCAAATTGTTAATTTGGGGTATAAATAAAACAAAAGTAAATTTTTGGTCCGAATTTAAGCGTCCATGATAAGGAAAAAAATCTCAATAAGCTAAATAAATAAAACCTACTATATTACTTGGACATCAAAGCTGAGCATTTGTATCAATTTGTCAATCAAATAAAACAAAGACAATATGCATAAATATTATTAATATATAATATTATAAAATATTTTCTTTTCAATATTATCTGAAGTCTAATATTTGTTATTTTGTTTTTTGTTTTTGTTTTTTGTACAATGTCCTCACTGGAACGAGAGATTTAAAGAAAATTACGAAGTTTGCTAACGGTAAACTACTCTCGACTTTGGCGACCATTTATAGATTTTTCAATATATTTGGAAATTTTGGCAATAAAAGTGAATGTTCTGGAAATTACGAGAAATATGATGTTATCTTCATTAAAAATCTTCATAATCTTCATATTCTTCTTGAAATTTCCAAGTTTGCTAGGAGTCGATAAAAGACGAAGATATACAGGTAGTAGGTCTTCCTTTTGGAGGATCTCAAAGTTAGTTTTCCATTTTTAATTTGATTTTTTTAAATTTTTTTATTTGCTTATTGGTAAATGCTGTAGGGCTATAGTGTTATTTATTTGTCGATTTTTTTCTTCTTGCAAATGTGCACGTCACTTGCAGCTCATGTTTCCCGGAGTAACGTAATGTACATTGACCGTAAGATTTTCGTAACAACTTATTATTTTAATATAAATACTCATTTTTTTACGTTATATCTAGATGTGCTGGCTTTCTGGAATGGAGGTTCTCGTGATCTTGGCATCCCAGATTTGAATCCCCGGTTCGGGCATGGTTGTTCTTTTGTGTTCTATCTGTGAGATGCGTGACTGTGCCCCCTGTAAAAAGGGCCTGTGCAACCGAATGTGATGAGTGTGTTGCTTAAGTCTTACTCTTGACTTTAGTTGGCGCTACTTCAAATAAGAGACGCTTATTTGGGCTGAAATCTGCTGCTGCATTAGCGGGCTTGTCTAGGACAAGTGCCATTAGTAAAAGAAAACATATCTAGATGTTAAATGTAAAATTTAAAGCTTACTTCATTTTCAAAAAATCTGAGGAGATTAGAGAAATAATATTTCTATTGTCTGTAATGTGTCTTTATTAGGAAAAATTGAAACAATTAAAATTTTCAGAAACAGTTAACAAAATAATTGATGTTAAATCCGTTCTCTAAAGTCATGCACAATAAAATTCGCGATTTGGTCTTCACTTGAGGATTATTAAAAGAATTTCTAAGTTTTATTTAACAATCTTATTCTCATTTAACAAAATATTAAACGATATCACTTCAAATTCTACTAATTAACGAATCCATGTAGCAAAAATCTAGAAAGATGCACAACTTTTCTTGATAACTGTTTTTTTAAACTACATTTTTACCTTCAGGTACTCTATGCAAAGAAATTTCATTAAATTTTCTTAACATATTAATTTAATATAGATCTTGATTTTTTTTGTATTATTACAATTATTTATAAAGTATTATTACAATTATATATAAATTATTCATAATTTTTATTACAAATATATATAAATTATTTATAATTTTTCATTATTTATTACAATTATATACAAATTATTTATAATTATTTATTACAATAATATGTAAATTATTTGTAATTATTTTTAATGATTTATTATATGTGAATTATTTATAATTATTTATAGTTATTTATTACAATTATATGTAAATTATTTATAATTATTTTTAATTATTTATTACAATTATATGTAAATTATTTATAATTATTTTTAATTATTTATTACAATTGTATGTAAATTATTTATAATTGTTTATTACATTTCTATATATAAATTATTTATAATTATTTATTACAATTACTATTAAAGTATTAAAATAAAATAAATTATGATGCACAGAAAAACTGACGGAAGAACAATCATTTTTCCATTACTTTTACGTAGCAAAGAAAGTATTTTAAACTACAGCAAAACATAGAATTTATATCCCATACGCAACTTAGTAAAGAAAGTTAAGCAATTAGAAACTAGAGAAGAACCACTATTATAAAAGCAACTTTCTCGAAGTGCAATCTTCGTGGTCGATTGCATTTGCCATTTTCCATGTCAAACTTCTTTCACAGAAACATGTAATAATGTTTTGAAATAACAGACTTCTGCACCCATTATTAAGCTTAGTCCATCATGCGATAGATTACCTTCATTTATTACGAACAAAGTACTAGTATCTTTTCAGCCATTTACTTCTTTGCGTTATATTCTTCCTGCCGATTCGTATCTGTACATAATATGAGTTTATTTCTTTTCTCAATGGCCTGTAATAAGGATAATGTCATAAGATAATATCATAGAGAGTAATATACGTTATAAAAATTTGCTATAATTTTTATTATTATTATTATTTAGAATTTGTGCTGGCCGGATCATTGATAAATAAATAATTTAGATTTAGTTGTTTTTCAGGTTTTAGAAATAAATGTAATCTCCTTTGCCATATTTCAAAGAAAATTATTCGACGTTAAAGAATCGTCAACAGAATATACGAATAAATTGATTGACACAAAAAAAATAAGAAGAACATTTGACAGCTTTTTCTCTAGCATTTGCTTCATAAAGTATCTTGAAAAGGGTTTCACCTATTTTAAAATATAGTTAAATTAAAATTTATGTGATATTTTAAAAAATATGTTTATGACATATATTTTGCTGTCATAAAATACGAAAATACTTTTAAATTTGACTGATTTTCAATCAATAATCACTTTAAATCAATGTTTCTGTTGAAGAATTAAACAATGACATTTTCATTCTAAAATGAAAGATATGATTCAGAATTTTTATTTGATGTAATCATAAATATTAATTATGCATTTTAATATAAGAGGAGGATTCTCAATCCATGTGAATATTTACCCCATGAGGAATTTTTTAATTGATAGGTTGTTGGAAGACTTTCTTGTCTGAACTTCGGTTCAAATAGTCTGTTGGATGAAAATATTATTCCCATATTGACAGTTTTTGCAATAAAGTCTCATATAAAGTTTCGCAATTTTGTAAATTTAATAATCGAAGCATGATAGACTTAATTATAGGCAAGCTTGGATTGCTTTTTCCAACAAATATAAAATTCAATTTATTTTTACAACTTCAGTTTTTTAGAAAAATCTCCTTATGAACTATTTATCTACCTGTTTCTAAAGATTGGTTTCATTTTGTAATATTATGTGCTAACTGTATATAAAACATCAACATCAATAAGGAATTATATCAACTTATTGAAAGTATTTTACCTTTGAAATGGAAAATGAAAGTAATTAAAGACTCAAAAATTCATGAAACATTGTATAATCACTATGTGGTGTAATGCTGGGTTTACATTCAGCCAGTAATAAGACAGCAAGTAGGCAGCGCATGCGTAGAAAGAGACTGATTTATGTTTGCCACAATGATATATTCAGGCATTCCATGCTTGGCTATAAATTGTCGTTTTGGCATCCTGCATTTTTCTCTTTTATTTCGTATCATATTAAAATAATGGATGATAAAAAAAAGCATAGTAAAATTTTAAAAAAGAAGTCCACATACCTAAATTTGCAAAATTATAAAAAATAAATGATAAATTAAATTAAAAAATAAACACGATCTAGTCTCAGAAAGAGCAAAAAAAAAATATTGGCTAATCTATGATAAATGATAAATTTTTTCACGCCAAATTCTACAAACTCATGAGCATTAAGAAAAACTGCGGTACAGAGGCTTGTAGTTGTCACATCAGGGCAATTACTTGTCATTGACCAAATAGCATTTTCCAGTCTTTCTAAGCATGTCGGATAGCCTACTTACTATCCGACATAACAATCGGTTTGCAAATTATGACTGAATTTCCATTTCACGGCGAGTTTTCCATTGTTATTGCCTACGTTCAGTAAGATGAAATGTAATCATTGTAAGATAGGGAAGGAGAATAAAGCAGCTTTTCATTAATGTCCCATATTTACAATTTCGGTAGTAGATCTAATGTTAAAAACTGATTCATTATACACTGAAGTGACGAAAGTCATGGGATAGCAATATGCAAATATACAGATGGCAGTAGTATCGCAGCGAAAAAGTATATATACGCAGTTCGTTTTCCAGAGCTTTCATTTGTGTTCAAGTTATTCATGTGAACAGGGTTTTCATGATTTATGGCGGCACGACGAGAATTAACAGACTTTGAACGTGGAATGTTAGTTTGAGCTAGACGCATGGGTCATTCCATTGCGGATATCGTTAGTGAATTCAACATTCCGAGATCCACAGTATCAAGAGTGTGCCGAGAGTATGAAATTTCAGCCATCCCATCCCATCATGGACAGCGCGGCGGGCGACCACCTGCACTTAACGACCGAGACCGCCGACGTCTGTGTAGAATGGTTAGTGTTAATAGACACGCAACACTTCGTCAAATAACTACAGAAATCAATGTGAGACGTACGAGGGACGTGTCCGATAGGACCGTGCGGCGAAATTTATCTTCCTTGGGTTATGACAGCAGAAGACCGACTCGAGTGCCTTTACTGACAGCATGACATCGCCTGCAGCGACTATCCTGGGCTCGTGAGCATATCGACTGGTCCCTACACCAGTGGAAAACGGTGGCAGGGTCAGATGAGTCACGATTTCAGTTGTTACGAGCTGATGGTAGAGTTCGAGTGTGGCGCATACCCCACGAAGCCATCGACCCAAACTGTCAGCAAGGCTCTGTTCAAGCTGGTGGTGGCTGCATAATGGTGTGAGCTGTTTTTACATGGCGTGGACTCGGTCCTCTGGTGCAACTGAACCGATGATTGACTGGAAATGGTTATTTTCAGCTACTTGCAGATCACTTGCAGCCATTCATGGACTTCACGTACCCACACAACGATGAGATTTTTATGGATGGCAATGCGCCATGTCATCGGGCCAGAACTGTTCGCGATTGGTTTGAAGAACATTCCGGACAATTCCAGCGCATGATCTGGCCAAATAGATCGCCCGATATGAGTCCCATCGAGCATTTATTGGACATCATCGAAAGGACCGTTCGTGCCCAAACTCCTGCACCATCCACACTTTCTCAATTATGGACGTCTATACAGACAGCATTTCTCAATATTCCTGCAGAGGACTTCCAACGACTTGTGGACTCCATGACACGTCGAGTTGTTGCACTTCGCCGGGCAAAAGGAGGACCGACAGGATATTAACAGTCATCCCATGACTTTTGTCACTTCACTGTATTATTAACATCTTCTGAAAAATATTTATATGCATTCGGGCAATAGAACCAATTATTGCATGTTGGACCAGCGTCTTACAGTTTCAATTGTATACTCTATGGATTAGTTTGTCGTTTTGATGTATTGCTTTGCCTTGTGTCATAATGGTATAAATTCAAGAAATTAGGTGAAACTCTAAGAAAAACTTTTCATGGGTTCTAAAGACCAACTTTCTCGACTCTTGCTTTCATCCAGATAAAATGGATTCTTGTCCATCCCCACAGCAACATTTCATTCAAACATCCAGTCAGCCCTTTCTTGGCACTTTTAAATTTCATTGGTGCTTAGACATTAATCGTTAACATGTAGGACATATGGAACGAAAGACTCAATTTTGATATAATATTCATTTATTAGGCATGGTTATTTGAGTTTATTTCGCTGATGCATTTTGATATCAATTTAACTATCCTTCGATTTCCATATATTTCTTTTCCCAACTCGCTCAGAACTGAATAGAATCCATTTTGCCTAATCATTGTCTTCCTTTGATCATCACTGGCCTTTACACCCACTTTCAACAACTTGATTTCCTTTTTATGATTAATCTTCCTACTTATATGACTCGTCATAAGTTGCTTATAGTAGCGCGTTTCTTTCGAATTATTCCATTTATCCTTTAAACTATATTATAACTAGAATATTTAGACTTCTATCACACTCACTGTATGGCTAATTGCAGAATGACTCACGATATATTGAACATCTTAATGCTGAAAGTTATGCCTATGTCTATGACATTGATAGCATGATCTGTTCTTCAATAAAGTTTTGGTGGTCGGGACTGTCTGGTTGGTAGAGCTTTGGACTCGTACCCCTTAAATTATGGGTTCGAAGCTCACCGGCCAAAAGATTCCTCGAGTGTGTGGCGGCTGGCGCTCGTTAAATCCGTTCGTGGTCGCAAAGTCCTCCGTATCGAGAGTAATATCACTGGGGGTACTGGGTCACAGGAGATCGTTCTCTGTTCCAGGTCTAAATTACGATCTGAGATGGATGGATAAATTTGCATGAATGGAGTCCGCCCCCTAAAAAAGGTTGTGACGTGTGAGTAGCTAAGTCTTATTCTTGGCCCTAGATGACACTACTTGTAAAACAAAGAGACGCATTTCTAAGGCTTAGATCATCTGCTGATTGTATTTAGCGGGGGCTTGTCCAAGGCAATTGCCATTAGTCACAACAACAACAATAAAGTTTAAAAGCTTGTAATATCAATTCTAGATCCCTGAATTAGATAATTTAATTCGAATTCTTAAACATTATGGTTTGAAAATAGATGTTAACAATAGATGTAGACATTTGAGTCTTTTAGCTATAAGTAAAGAGGAGTTAAAGATTTTCATTCAATTCTTTTCATCCATTGAGGAATTATACTTTTCTAATATTACTTATCTTATCGTCTGAAATTACTTTTGATTTATTATTTTTATTTTTTTAAATATAGTTATTTCTTTTGGGGCTTAAAAACTACTTAAACTGTTCAGTAGGTATATAGCTTTAACCTGGTGATTTTTTTTTGCCATGAAAACTAGTTTTTGACTGGGTTTCCTTTTTCCAGTTTGTGGTTTGGAATTTCTGCTTTCTTAACTCAGAATACATGTAGAACGAAATTTCCCAAATTTTAAACCTTTTTTTTACTTTTGTTTAAATTATACTTTTCTATAAGTCTCTTTTTAAATTTAATTGCTTTTTAACTTTGATAAAAAAATTATACTTTGAGTCAATAATTCTTGTCTCAAATCAAGTTTACTTAACTTATTTGCACTTCAAAATATTTACTCAAAAACTATTTATTGAAATATGTGTACCTAATGCTTAAATGAGAAATACATTAGCCTGAAATGATTTTTTTCCAAAGAACTAAGTTTTTTTAATAATGCAAAACAGCAAAATGTTCTTTAAAATAATAGAATGTCGTCCTTTCTTAGTGTATCCTCACTGTGGTTCAAAATTTCAAAACGGAAAAACTCTTAAAAAAGATACTAAGCTTCTTCGTACTAGTTTAGGGAGCAGTAGTAGTAATATTAATTCCTCTTTCATGTTATATGAATTAGCTAACCTTAAAGAAATTAATTTTGTTATTAGATTCCATTGTTTGGATTTAATTCCTCAAGAGAGAATATGGACTTCGAGTTATCTTTAACGAAAAGAAATTACTTTCTCTATTCGATTCGATTCGATTGTTTGGATTTAATTCCTCAAGAGAGAATATGAACTTCGA
>JAOUZG010019159.1:26565969-26576889 GCA_026289955.1 Argiope argentata | reverse complement strand
TGTGTGTGTGTGTGTGTGTGTGTGTGTGTGTGTGTGTGTGTGTGTGTAGTATTATTTACAGTATCAGAAGAATTACAACAATTACGCGGCAAATTAAATTCTAATACAGCTCAGAATAATCGAACTTTTATGAGTTTTATTCATAAAATAATTTTGAAATGGATTTATTTATTTATTTTAACACAGGAAAACCAATAGTAGTGTTTTTAGTTTCACTTCAAAAGTGGAAACAACGAATTTTATGGAAGCGATAATGTCGATATCGAATATTCGATCAATGAAGGAAAGGTTGTCTGGTGAGAAAATTCCAATGTCTTCTCCACCGCACTGATAAAAGAATTCGTTTGGAATGTACTCAGGGTGTGTGGTACAAATGTTCGTTTACAAGACCGAAGTACTACTTAATCTGATGAAATTAAAATTTGTAGTTTTGTTAGCATAAAATAATAGACCTCCGCAAAAATTTCAATAATCAGTAGAATTGGTGTATCGAAGAATATCTAATGATATCAAAGCAAACATAATAATCTGCCCTTATTAATAATTTATAACACTCAATAGTAGAGGGAAAAGATATTAGAAAACTGGATCTCTTATTGTATAGCCCAATTTTTTTAAAAAAATTGAATATATATTTTTTTAAGTGGAATCGGAAAGAAGTATAGTCAGCATCGCTTAGGGACAGCGGACTTCAAAGTTAGAAAATAAATTAACGAAAATATGAATTTTTTTTATATCGTTTCATTACCAAAATATAGGTTTATACTAAATTAAAATAGTATTATAAAATATGTTGTACATACGTTGTACAACATATGTTCTCTCGAAATGGCATAGTAATTAAATTTAAATATTTTTTAAAGGTTCCAGTTGTCTAATTTTTGAAAAAATAAAGTGAAATTGATAATAAAGAATTGAAATTTGATTAAACTTTAAAATAAAATGGTGTATTTATTTTATGTTTCAAGTTTTTTCTAGAGCTAAAAGTCAATATTTGCTCCGAAAAACCTAAAATTCCAAAGAAAATTTAGTGCATGTGCATAAAAATATTTCTAAAAAATTACCATTTAATTGAAATTGCAAAATTGTATACAGTTTTCTTTCAACTAAATCGATATTGTGTAATAAGAAAAAAATAATATAAAAACTTGAGTCTCCTGGAATATTTTGAAACTTTTATAAATTACATCTTTTAATGTTTTAAAGAAAATAATGTTTTATTTTTTTAAAAAAAACTTGGAGAAATTTAATGTATTTATATTTTAAAACACATGAATAAAATATTTCGTACCCCTAAGTGAATAATTCGTAAAAGTGAGCCATAAAGTCCACTTTTATTGATTTATAACATGTTGCGTTATATAATTCTCCTACCATCTATTTTTATACAACAGATGGCGTTGCCTCCTGTAGGAGTACTTCTAATAGTCAGTGATTTCGCATAGCGAGCAAAACAAAATGTAAAAAGGTTGACTCATTTAACGAGCGATAATTCGTAGAAGAATGGTGAACATCACCAGTTGGATTAACTTGCTTCTTAATCATTAATCTTTGTTAAGTGTTTCTTTTTTTAAAAAATCCTTACATCTACATGGAAGAAATTGTGGTAGGATAGCGTTGTCGAATGCGACTCTTAAGATTTCACAATATTATATTCGACGAGATTGTGCCTATGGCTAAGTTTATGGGTTAGAGGTAGATAATAACGGCTTCGATTGGCTAGTGGAAGAAAATAGTAAGATTTACAAAAGATCTTATGAAACAGTATTAATTGTCACAGCTAAAGACTGAGGTGGAGTTTTGGGTCAGGAGGAAATAATAGACTCCATAGAGAAGTGTTTCCCAACGTGGGTCCCACGCCCCTAGAGGGGCGTATTAAAGAGGGGCAATTTGAAAATGGACTTGATACAACTTTAACCCTTTCACTCCAAGCCATTTAAATGCAATGCTAGATATCGGTGCCAAATTTTACAAAAAAAGAAAATTTTAAAATAATTTTTTTTTTATGTTTTGAAATTTTACTTACTGTATTTTGTTAACAATTTGAGAGTGATTTATTCCTAGAATACATCATTTATGCTTCTTAAGTGAACAAATAATTTTTTTAATAAATATTATGTATGTTACATGGGGGTCGTAAAAACTTTAGAATGGTTAAAGTGGGACATGGCACAAAAAAGATTGTAAAACACTGCCATAGAGCAAACTCTTCCATTGAAATATGACCAATGCTTGAAAGCCTAAGAAATTAATGTATTGTTCTTGAGAAACATCATCTAAATAAGGCAATAGCTATGCCACTACAAATTAATTTAACGACAATGCTATATCGCATTTTTGGCAAATTTTGAAGCTTAACTAAAAACAAATATTTTTAGATAATTTTCAGGTCACAACAAACATGCAATTATATTATTATAAACTTGCCTGGCTAAATTCTTTTTCATAATAGAGCAGATGATTCAATTTTACATGGATTCCTAATGAAAAAAAAAGATTGATTCACCTGACGAATAAAAATTGGGAAGGAATTATGCATGTTAAACAAAGTTTCACTGTATTCTAAAATAATTTTCCAGTTTAGAGACAGGAAGATCATAACTACGAGAATTAATCATGCCATAAATCTATTGTATGTGTGGGGTTGGAAAGCGTTATAATTGTGGTTATAGAGACTCTTTATAATTTTATTATGAGATATATGAAAATTATAGACGAGTTTCAGGAGCGATTGTTTCATTATTTTCTAGGTTGCACATTTCACAACGGCAAAACAAACACAAACTCGTAAATACACGTAACTTACTTAGAATAATATCTAATAATAATCCCCAAGAAAGATTATCGGAAGTATACCTTGATGTAAATAAGGCAACGCCATCTGTTGTATCAAAAGAGAAAGTGGGAGAATTATATAACGCTACATGTCATAAATCAAACTTCTATATCCATACCACATTAATAGCTTTTGCTGGCTTGAGAGGCTTCTCAATATCTGATAACTGTTCAAGAATAGCTACTCAATACTTATAGAATTTTAATGGAAATGTTAAGTTAACTAAATTAATGTATCGTTTTCGGACAAAATTTTCAATTAAAATACCTAAAATGTTTTATAATTTTAAAAAATAATGTGATCAGAATCTATCATTTTTTAACTTAATGTGATCATATAATGAAGAAATTCCTTGAAGGGCAATAAAGTATGCTGTGCATAGGCCGCTGCTGTACTGTCGAAATTTTTTTTCGAGGAAGTGCATATATTCAATGAAAAATAGCTTACATTTTCTTGACATTTTAAACTTCTGTCGGATTGAAGAATTTACTTGACATTTCTAAGAGCTGTTGAAAGGTTTATAGAAAATGAATCGCGCAAACTAAATTCCTTCCAAGCATATTCCAAGAAAAATTATGCAGAGAATTCAATAAGAATTTTTTTGTTTAAAAATAGATTCAACTTTTCCATTCATTTCAATGTCAAAACAACGAATCTTTCCAAAAAAAAGATGTCATTTCTACGAACAACACCTCCTTTTTTTTCCAACAGTCATGAGTAATAGAGTCATAATTAATGACCAAAAATTCGGCAGCATTTCTATTTCTGTCCCCATCAGGACCAATGAAATGGAGAAAAAAAACCCTAATAAATAAGCGATGTGATGGAAATTAACGATGTACGGTACGTTCTAGGGGCAGAACAGAAAGCACGCCCTTTGCACAGCGAAAAGCATAAATCCAATCAACGGGTCAAACGGAGGAAAACACAGCAGAGAAAAAGCTGTTACAATCGCAACATATGTTTCAGCTGTTCATTTGCTGTGTAACGACGAGCTATGCGACACTGTTTGCTTTTCTAGCAAATCCCGAGGGGAAGATATAGTAGATATAAATACACGGATGAAGGGATCTTTTCATTTATAAGCCGAGACATTCTCTTTTAAAGAAAAGCAGTCTGTGAGAAATACGGCCCAAGGGACGGCATAAAAAATTATTTCAAGAGAGAGTTCTTTCTATGCAATTTCTTTTATATCGCGTAGAAGATCATAAAGGCTTATATATAGCTGAAGGAGGTAATTTCTAAAGAAGTTAAATTAAAGGAGAATAGATACAACCTTCGTTCTTGATTATGCTAAGTAAAAACGATAAAAATGGAACAAAAATCGATTCTTAAGAGAATTTTTTTTTACATAGATTTTCCAGAACTTCAGTTTTTTAAAGAAAGGTGCGCATGCTGTTGGAATTCTAGATAATAATTGACATTACATTCTACTTTCAATATCATCATTTATCTTAAGGGCAACGCATCTTCCCCGTGATTTGGGCGTCCAGGGTTCGAGTCCAGGTTCGAACATGGTTGTTTTTCTCTGTTCTATCTGTGAACTGTGAGGATTTGCCCTCCTGCAAAAAAAAAGGTTGTTCAAACGAATGTGACGCATGAAGTAGTAAAGTCGTACTTTTGACCCCAGTTCGCGATACTGAAAAACAAGAGATGCTCAGTCGGCTTAAAATCGCTGGCGGCCATCAGCACTCTTGTCCATGACAAGTACCATTAAAAACAATAACAGCATATTGCCTTTTATCTTCACGATGTTGCTCAACAATCTGAATGTCAGTCAATATCGTGAAGATATCGAGCAATGTTGTTCGATATTATGTGCTAGTAGGGTTGCCACGCTCTTTTCAAACTCTGAATTGATCTGAAAACGGTAATTTCAAATTTTGAAATTTTAACCTGAAAAAATTTAAGCAGAAAGAGAAACTAAAAGATTTTTCTATGTCTTGAGAAATTATTGAAATATGATAATATTATTTCTTGCAAATAATTATATCTTTTATAAGAAAAGGTTTTCTGAGCATCAAAAGATCGTCTGCCAACCGTAACACAGAACGCGCGACGTCGAGCCGAGATCGGAAGCCGATCTCGTGCCCACATTGGGCATGTCCCACGGCGGAACGCCTGGCAATGATCGCGCTGACTTCTTTTCGATAAAGTTGCCGATCGTTTCCCGACGTGTTTTATCATTGCCGACGTCATTCCAATCATTTCCCTCTGTGTTTTAAAAATGGGTGACCCAATGCCAACCATTTCCCAATGTATTTTAGAAATGGGCGACCCAATACCAACCATTTCCCAATGTATATTTTAACAATGGACGACCCAATACCAATCATTTCCCAATGTATATTTTAGCAATGGACGACCCAATACCAATCATTTCCCAATTTATATTTTAGCAATGGACGACCCAATATCAACTATTTTCCCAATGTATATTTTAGCAATGGGCGACCCAATACCAACCATTTCCCAATGTATATTTTAGATATGGATGACCCAACACCAATAATTTCCCAATGTATATTTTAGCAATGGACGATCCAATACCAACCACTTCCCAATGTATTGCAGCAATGGGCGATACGTTACCAACTATTTCGCAATGCTTTTTAGCAATGGGAGGCCAAATATCCATCATTGGGCGATTTATTACTGAATACTTGCCGCAACAAACTGAAATATTAGTTTTTTGGTTATTTGGTTTTCTTAAACCCTATAATTTAGTGTCATAATAGTTAAAAGTATCGTACTTTCAAAAAAATTTCAAACAAATGAAAATAAGAAATATCTGAAGTAGTTCACTTTTCTTTTTTACTTATGAATATTTTTGTTTGCTATTTAATTTGATAAATTTAAAATTCCATAAAACATTTACTTTTCATAGAATGACATGTTTCATTGTTTTTATTTTAATTTTTTTAACGTTTTTTAACTTGTTTTTAACTAATTTTCATTTCATTTAAAATTAATGGAGGATGAATATTATATTTCTCCTTTTGAACTCTAGTATCATTTCTGTTATTTTTAACAATTTAGTAATGTAACAAAATGTAGTAATGTGTTCATATAAATTGTTCGAAAACTCTAAAAAGTCATTATAAAAGCTTTCCAATTAAATAAATTGGAAATTTAATGAAATAATTGTCCATTGAAAATATTGTAAAAAGATCTATTTCATGATTGACATTTTTTAAACTTTCGTGTAACTTTATTTGACTTATCAGAAAAACTTTATCAAATTAATCATAATTAGAATTTTATTAAGTTCTGAAATTATTTTTATTTTTATTTTATTAGGCTCTTTATTAGTTTCGTAAAGCAAAAAGCATGTGAAAATTTTTTAAATCATATTTGTTCTTTAAAAAATTTGGAAGTACGTGAAACAAAAATAATTTTGTGAAAAAGTAGATCCAAATAAAACAATAAATTTAACAGAAATTTTTTTTAAATATATCAAATTTCTTGTCAAAATGCAGATTTTCACATATTAGTTATCAGTTAATTAGGAAGAAAAGGAAGTTATTATGGTTGATGGCATCAGAACTTATCACTAGTGAACGAGACAAAGTAATCATTGCAAACAAGGTAATTGAAACTCCATTAATGATTGTGTGTAATAATTTATTTATAATACTAAGTATTTTTAAACTTCAATGATAGATCATTCTACAATTTTCAATGGAGTTTTGTCTTTTCTTTGTTATTTCACCTTGTCACTCACATTGAAAGTGAATAAAATTCAACAATATCATGATGAGTTCAGTCACTAATAAAATGCATATATTGTGCAATATTCTATGAGTTTTGCCTTTTCTTTGTTATAACTTATCACTTACATTAAAAGTGAATAGAATTCATCAATACCATGATAAGCTCAGCCTCTAGTAAAGTGTATATATGACGCAATATTCTATAATATTAAACAGCATTCGCGTAGTGTTGAGTACTAAATAATAATACATTATAATATTGTACAATATTGCACAACGAGTTAATCTATCTGGCATAGAGAATGATCACTAAACATGTATCAATGTATTTCCCAGTTGTCACTAGACTTGAATTGTTCAAATGTTAGAGTTAAAGGTTACTATTACCTGGTCATTGAACCATTAGAACTAGCAGTGACCGTTCTCATATATTCAATCAATCGTCTTATTTGTGAGTAACTTTAAATACGTAGCCATATGACTTAGTGGTGGATCTTGTAAGAATAAATCCACCCGTGTATGAGGTGAATGTTGTTCAGGTTTTTTAATGTATGTTGAGCATCAATAAATTTTAGGCTTGCAAAATTTATACTATCAACTACATAATTATATAAACAATGTGATTGAGATTATAAAAAGTTTTAAACGATTTTCAGTATTTTCCCGTTAGCCGGGCTCCAGCGATAAATCACCCCAAAAAATTTGACGGAATTATGCATTATTTGGTGATTTTTCGAATTAAAGTAATCGCTATAAGGAATTTGAGCGGAATTCAATATTATTTGGTGATTTTTCGCTGGCGCCCGGCTAACGGAAACGGCAAACTCATTTTCTTTCAAACTTCAATAATTTTAAAGAGCTGGTTAATTTAATGGATGATAAATAAGACATCTTTTAAACTATGAAATTCTTTGACAATGGAAATCTTTTTAGAAACATGCTAAGAAGTGTAATTTCATCGCGGAACACTTCAAGAAATATATCGTTCCCAGTAAAACAAGTCAAGCTAAGGGGAAAGAGAATCTTAAATTAGACAATTTTGATTCTAAAACCATCAAATAATGCATCCAAAATAATAAAAGATTTTATAATTTCTAGTTCAAAAATTAAATTTTAAGCAGACAAATAACATTTTAGAATATCTATAGAAAGATTATTTAATTGCAAATGCTGTCTATCCAAAAGTAATATACCTATAATTGCATTTAATTTGTAAAGTATCTGACATTTGATAAGACATCAAATAGTATATTGTAATGTATATATTGTATAGTATCTGATATTAGATAAACACTTTTAATTATAAATTAGACATTGCATTAAATAGAAAAAAAGCCTTTTAAAAACCTCTATAAGCTTAAAAGTGCTGAACTGTTATCTTTTCGACATTCTTGTACACAGCAACATTGAAGTTTACTAATAAAATCGAAACAAAAAATTATTTTGCTTTTTATTTAAGTGACTTTAAAAAGAAAATACCAAATGTTTTGAAATGTTGATCTACAACAGGAATTTAAATGTTGAAATGAGACGTGCTGAATTACCCACGTGACTCACACTCGTGGGTAAGAACTTTAGATATAGGGATAAGAAAATGTTATTCTTGCTTCCATTATAATGTAGAGATGAATTGATCCGATTCCGATTATGATACTTAAGAGGAACACACGCCTTAATGGTGACTATTCTACTTTCATAACAGGGCCTTATTTAATTAACGTCGTTGCGACTCGATCACTCTGATTACCCAGGACACTATGGCTTTGTGGAACTTCTCTCTACTTACTCCCAATATAATTATTGAAATTGAATCTTAATAAACTCACGATGTATTGAAATGTTACTCTTAACAGAGATATTTAAAAAACGGAAACAAATGGAGAAGTATATATATAAAGTAAATATTTCCAATCTTAAATATCATACATACAGAATATATTATAGTTAACATAATCAAAACCTTCCAGTCTTAAATGTTAAAAACTAAATTATAAGAGAAAAAGTTTTTAAATAGAAAATTTTGGGTGAGTTTTTGTTTCCTTAAACAGAAAGGAAATTTTTTAAAATGCACATTTTTTAACTTGTAAAAGTATTAATTCGAAAATGATACCACACAATTTTAAATCAATTTGGACGAACTTATTGGAATGTTAAGCGAAATGTCGATTAGGTATAGAATTTTATACAATAAAATGTTTCGATTACTGATTAGTTTTTAAACAATATCCTTCCAATATAACTGTTTGCATTTTTTTTTACTTTGAACTTTGTGGGATCCATTCATTTTTATACGATTTTGTTTTAAAAAATTTAATTCGTTTTTTTAAAAAGTAGATTTTGTGATGGTCTTTTTGTCTGTTGTATTCTGGTACATCAGACTGTTTCCACTCACGTGTTCTCTATTTTTAATATTTTCAGAGTTTATTTAACGATCAATTGAATTATTCATTTAAATTTTTATTCCATACAACTAGTGTCATCTGGTTGTAAATTTGAGAAAAATAATCATTCTCAAATATCCGCAGTATTTACAATAGTGAAATGTACTCTAAATCTTAAAAATTAAAAAAAATACATTAAAATTAAAACTTTGACTATTTAGAGCACGGATAAAAGTGGCCTCTAAAAATAAATTAATATTTTGTAAAATGTTAATTAAATTTAATTATATGCTTATTTATTAAAAGGATACAAGTAGATAGTTTTGAGCATACTTTGGCATTATTCCAGAAAAAAATCCAAGCTTATTATCCAAATAACAATTTTCTTGAAAAAAATCCCTTTCTTTTCCTTTCAATTCTATAATCATGGTAGTCGCCTCAGGCGTAGAGCTGGTTCAACGGGAATATTGGTTATATGCAATTTCAGAAAAATCGTTTTAAAATAATTTCATATTCCTGCTTCTCCAAATTGTCTCCCATTAATGCAATATTATTTTAGCTCTCTTACGTAGGTATTATTTACTATGCATATAAAAAAATTTCAATGGATACAGACTAATAATATCATAGGGCTATTAAAAAGTAAATTTATAATTATTTTATCTTCTAAATGTTGAAGTATTGTAACTTCAATTTTTATTTTATTTGCCTTGAAAAAATATTAAACAAAATCCTTCTTGTTTAGCTTTTAACGATGGAATAAAAAATCATGCTATCAGATATTTATTGAAACAATAAAAACTGTTTGAATTTAAAGGATGCAATCTATTGTTTAAAATCATGCAAAAAGTATATTTTTAAGAAATTTCCAAAATCAAGCAAAATTTTATATAGATATTAAATTGGTACCATAAAAAGAAACATTTTTAAACATTTGAACAGTGTATAGTAATAATTTTAGAAATTATCACGTAAAAATGCCAAAATTCAGCTTAATTCTTATTTAATTAAAATTTCAAGACAAAATTCTGCGATGGACATTTTCAGTTTCGAACTGTGTATATACCAAATCTGGTAGCTCTAAAGTTTGGCCTGTAGAGTGCCAATATAAACGCATACACCTTCGTTTTAATAATAATATATCTAAAATTATATATATATATATATATATATATATATATATATTCATTCCTTGATGTTATCAATAATCAAAATATTTCCTTTTTAAATGTTATATAATGCTTTTCTCACTTAGCAAAAATTAAATTAATAACTAGTTCTTTGTCTATAAAAGTGATGTATAAAACATTGCCATAACTGAGAGACACCTCATTTAATTGTTTTTTTATGTGACTTGATGCAGATCTTAAAATAAGAGCATACAGAAATTTTACAGTTGTTAGAAGTAATTTATTTACATCAAAAGATTATTTTTACTGAGAAAGATTTTAAGTAATGCTGTCACAACTTCATTCGATGCATTAGTATTAATAATTTTTAAAATATTAAACTTTATCAGTATTTACCAAATTTTATAACTAACTATATTAGATAACCAAACAAACATTGATTTTCTTTTTTAAAAAAATGGTTTGTTTTTAATCTAGAATTATAGCTAAGTAAGAACATCTTGAAATTATATGTTGCATTTCTCACATCAAATGTTCGTATGCATGCAATCTGAGCTTTTCCAAATCAGTTCGTAATTAAATCATCCATAAATTATGCTTGAATGCAAAGACCGGAGTAAATTCTACAAGCATAATAAATCTTGATTGTTAATTCCACCATCTCATGCTGCCGATCACGTTTCTCGCGAAATCTCGTAAAGCGTGAATGAGATTTATTCCGAATTTCGCCATTTGGAATTTGCAATTGATTTATCTTGATACATCTTAAATGTGAATATGCATAATCATGTTAAACTTCTTTTACATTTTATCGTGTGTGTGTGTGTGTGTGTGTGTGTGTGTGTGTGTGTGTGTGTGTG
>JAOUZG010019159.1:26517607-26565959 GCA_026289955.1 Argiope argentata | reverse complement strand
GTGTGTGTGTGTGTGTGTGTGTGTGTGTGTGTGTGTGTGTGTGTGTGCTTCTTATGATATTCCTTCATTAACGGTTTTCTTTCTTCATAGCATTTTTTTTTCAATATTTCATTTTTTAAATGGTTTTTGACTTAATAAAAAAATATTTTCTATTTTTTAATATACTAAATAAGTACATTTTAAATAGTTTTTGTATTTAATATTTTCCACTTTGTCTGTCTTTAATATTCTTAATATCTATTATTACAGATATTAGGAAATCTTAAAATAATTTTTTTCTAATATTTACAACAGAAAGTTTACTTGTTTGGAATATAGTTTAATTAAGTTGCAGAAAATTTCAGATCCCAGTTATATTATAACTAAATGAAAAATTAATTAATTAATTCCACTTTCATAAACAAGTATGTAATAAATGACGCTAATGTTCGAACTTCGGATAATTATTTCCGTAATGTCCTGTCATAATGAATTATTGAACCTCCACATTTCATATTGTTGTTATTGTCCGTGATGATATACGGATCGAGTAATCAGATTGCACTTGTTTTTGAAGGAGGATAATTAAGGGATACTACAGACAGAATCGTTACTTGAAAGTACGAGTAATTCACTGCTTTTAACACGGTGGGAGGCACGAAGATTCATAATAACCACAGGACACTCACTTTCGTTTATTAATAAATACAGACTTAAGTCACTTTCGTTTAATAAGCCCGTTTATTGTTCTCTCAACAAAAATTGCTTTGTAAGTCATTTTAACGATTTTATCTTCATATTTATTTTTTTAAATCCTCAAGTGTGATATTCGAATAGTTATGATGAATTCTTTTTTTCGTCAAGGAAAAAATGCTTTTTCTTTTCTTTTATATCGAAAATACGATCGGCTAAACACAATTGACTAATCATTTTTCGTAATTTTTGCTAAATATTATTTATTAATGTGAATTATTTAACATCTAGACGGTTTCGTTGGAAAATAATCCTAGGAGTAATTGAAAGCATTTTGTATTTATGATGTGCAATTTTAGTTTCATATTTTAATGTATATTGTTATGAATTATGCGTAAATTAGATATAAATAATGTAAATATGTATGAATTTTTGTGTAAATATTTGTAAATAGATTAATGTTATAAACTATTTACAAATATTTACACAGTAATGGAATTGCGCATCAGGGAGAAAAGACCGTTCTAAGATTATTTACTACAGAACCATATTTGACTAATTTGATGATGTCGGTGTGTTGGCAACATAATGACGTCACTAACGGTTTTTACGACAGGCTAAAATCCGTAGTAAAAGCTAGGAAATAAATATTTGTTCTTAGAGAAGGTTAGAGAAAGTTCCACAGTTGTCTGAAACTAGCTCGCTGTTTCGGCATTTTTACCGCTAATTTTAGGAAGACGCTATTTAAAGACGCGACTTAAAGTGGGGAATCAGATGAAATCTGAGAACGAGCTACGTTATCTGGCTTAACTTGAGAGTAACTTGAGTACTTTTTTTTTACATGTGCTCTATTGTTTTGCTGTTGACCAAAATCGTGAATTTGTAGCTTGTGTTGCATATATTTAATACACGTTATCCTTGACAATAAAGTGTGCATCTTCGCATCATTCTTGTGTAAGAATTTTCCATGACAAAATTGAGAGAAATTTCTGAAGTTAAATTATTATTATCTTTGTATGCTAATATGGTAAATATTTAAGCTCTGTTATTAAAAGCAAGTACTTTCTTTCAGTTTGCACAAGATTGGTGCTGAATTTAACGTCATGAGTATAACATTATTAAACATTTCTTCTTTTTTTTTCAATATTTTAGTAAAGGATTACAAGAAAGGTTTTGAACTAAAAGAAGGGTAAGGATGGTTTTTCCTCGAATACAGACCTACTCTACGTAAAATAAATGCCTTAGAAAATGAGGATGAAAGATATTTGAAGAATTCAGAGGAAATATAATTGTAAACAAATCTGATAAAAACAAATTTTGTACTGTGGCATGGAAAAAGTAAATGATATCCTGTATGAGGTATAAACTTCCTTCACTATATTAAGCATAAAATAGAAGAAAATAAATTATGTTATTTTTAACCGTCATCACGCCATCTGTTGGTACAAAAAATAATAGTACTTTTTTTTTGTACAAGGAGCAGAAAGTATCAAATTGAAATTTTTCCGTCATTTACTAGAGTCATTTGAAATTCTTGCACAAAGAGTCATAATTTTATGTAGAATATTTTACTACCTTGAATTGTTTTTATAGAAACTTTCTGTTATGTGTCCGTTGTCAGAATTTTTGTCAATAAGCGAAATTTATTTGACATTGTGTCAATATTCTGAATTCTGGAAGCTATAACAAACGTACCGTAACAATAAGATAGTGCATTTTTATGGTTAAACTTTCATTGATTTTAAGTATACTCAATAATTTGCCAATCACATTCTTAAATTATCGTAGATATGCTTGTAGAAAATAATATGCAAGACTTAATATCATTTTAATATGCAAGATGCAAGACTTAATATAATATGCAAGACTTAATATCATTTTATATATATATATATATATATATATATATATATATATACAATAAATGGTTTATATTTCT
This sequence comes from Argiope argentata, assembly GCA_026289955.1. Lineage (NCBI taxonomy): Eukaryota > Metazoa > Arthropoda > Arachnida > Araneae > Araneidae > Argiope > Argiope argentata. Next base: position 26,563,348 of record JAOUZG010019159.1, on the reverse strand, counting down.
CTTTAAAGAAATTTCAGAATTTTTTTCTCATAATATCGTTTTACACTCAGGCTGAGGTAAATTGCACTGGCACTGCCACACAAATGAAAAATTAATTTTAAAAAATCAATCTTCATAATGAGTAAAAACATTTAATAGCGCAATTCCTATACAATTTCTAGAGAATTATTAGAAGCTCTATTTGTGTTTAGTTTGAAAAGTATTTGTTTAGAAGTAGTTCTAATTCCTGAACTATTTCTGTAAGATTATTGGCGCTCTTCATGATAGGTTATTTTACCTAGAATCACCTAATTTAAAAAAATACTTTGGAAGACAAGAACGTGCAATCAACGTGCTTTTTTTCGGGGGGAGGGGAGGGAATTTTAATCAAAGTTTTAATTAAATAAAAGTTAAGTGATATTTTTTGTGTTAAAACGAGATAACTCCTAAAATATTAAAGCTCAAAACTGACATTTATACTAATAAAAAATTAATACTATCAGTTTAATTAAAGTGAAGCTTTTTTATTCGATTTTAGTAATTTTTCAAAAATATTATTTTGCATATTTTTTGGCAATAGATTTCATTGCTGATCTGAATTCAAATGTTCTTTATTCTCATCACATACTTAATCGCAAAGCCTTTTGAAATCCAAAGTAGAAAGCTTCTGCTTAATATAATCGTCCAGTTCTGCATAATATTATTGATATATGAAATAAGGTAAGGACGTTGCAGTCCCTGGAAAGTTAAATGGCAAATTATGCGGACATTTACGTTTTAATAGCAATATGATGTCAGGAAATATGACTCACCTAATGTAATTAATACGCACAGTAAATATAGTAGGAGTAATGCTATTAAAATAATAAGATTTTATACAGATTCCACTTGTTGGAATCAAATTATAAATTAGATTACACTTGTTTTTACCAGATTGCTCCATTTCTTTACACTTGTAGGAATCTTTAAGCATTTAATTTTTTACAATGTAGGCATTTATTTTTAAGTGTGGGGATGGCCGTCATCACACTATTTCTGTACCTACCAAATCTGTGAATATAAATATCGAAACCGGAATCTTCTCCTTTCCATATATGAGGTATACCCTAGGAAAATTGAAAAAAAAAAGACATAAGAATAGTTTTCTGAAATTGAAACGACATTTAATTTTAATTTGATTCATTCAAAAATGTACATCTAATGAAAGCATCTGTGCATGCTGAAATTATCATTCTGAAATTAATTTAGACATACTGACTTTGCGAATCCTTTAAGCAGTTATCTAATTTGCCTATTTGATAATCCATTCCTGGTTTTAATATGCTTCGCTTTTCCGTATTAAAAACTTTTCCTCGACTGATTGTGAGCATTAAATCATGTACAAGAAATGGAAGCAAACTAATCAATATTCCTGCCAAACAAGCTGGTCACCAAAGATGGCTAATATTTAAAAACTCTTATACTTTTATTTTCTCGTCTTTGGAATGTGTGTATGGGCAGAAGCTGGATTTTATCTAAATCAAAGGAAAAGTCAGTTTTTCTTTACCATAAAAGGTATATTTTGGAATTGCCTCAAACAAGATTACATTTAACTAGTTGTTTGAATATAATTTAGAGCATCAGCTTATATTATTTTTTCCATTCTGATAAGAAAATTGTTTTCATACATATGCAATATCATTGAATTAAGCTATCCAGATGTATGGATTTCCAAACAGCATTTTCAGCAATTACACCTTTTCTATTATCTTTTATGAATTACAGTAATAAAGAATGCTCTAAAAGTTTGGTAGTCATTTATTCAAATGTGTAAATGCCGTGAGACCAATAAAAATGCAGTAAAACGAAATATATTCTAGGATTTTAAAAAATATGCAACACCTGTCTAAAACATGCACGTCAAGGAATGATAAGAAAAACTAAATAATTGGAGGAATCGTGATCATAACACATCGTGAACTTAAAGACAGCCAACAATTTCAGAGTAGCCGCGCACGATTCGCAATATTTTTTATTCACAAATATCTTTGTAGTTGTTTTTTAATATATGTTACAAATTTTAAGTATATATTCTTTTTTAAAGAACATTTTAAAAGAAAGCTTTAAAATAGCAGCATCCATTTCTTTTTATATAGGTTTTTCAAAGTTTGTGATATTAATACTGCTAACAAATGTTACCCTGAAAAAATTCTGCTTCTGGTCTTGATATTAGAAACAACAAATAGTCTTTTCCCTTAAGTGTCTAATATCATTGTTTAAGAGAAATATTTTTAGTAAAATTTTAAAAACACGATAATTATTCCAGTTATCTAATTCTTTTCCCAATGCTATCGTTTCAAATTCGTTTCGTTTTGCAAAAGAGTTATAAAGGGTTTTCTTTCTTTCTTCTTTCTTTTGATTTTTGAAATTTTTCCGTTTGCAGATATCCTAAAATATAATCGCAAACGATTAATATTTATACCTCATCTTGCCATTTTAAAATAAGTATTCAATGCGCACTACTTCTACTTTGTACAAAGAGATCTAGATCAGATCGGAAATCATATCGTCTTAAAAAATGATAAACCTATAGAACAAATTACTTTGCTAGACTATAATCTTAATACAAAAAAAATGTATCATATCAAATAATTTCACATGAAAATGTCATATTCACTGTCAAATACTTGGCGATTATCATGGCCATCAAATTACTTAAAGATGATATAATCAATCGTTATATCATCCTTAATGATAGGAATGGGGTATCAGAATCTTTAAAAGTAACTATTCGTAAATATCTATCTTTTATTATGAAATTCTTCACTTAACTCTTATGCACTCATTATCTCTCATCCTAATTTGGATTCATGGGCTTAGAGGAATCGAAACAGACCAGAAAACAGATTGACTAGCAAAATTAGTAAATGAAAACATGACCGAAAAATAGCTTTGTGTTGTTACGTAAGACCTTATTATTGATATCCGAATGAAAAATTATAAGAAAATTGATGGAATATTTTCGAAACTTTAAAATATCAGGATATTAAAGACATAAACTTATGAACAAAATAAGGAATTGCGACGTCCTTTTAAGAAAATTTCTATCAAATACTCTTCGGCCAATAAATCAACGCGAAAAAACATTTTAGTTTCTTTTATCAACGTGAAAGACACTATAATGTATTCTGTTTCACTCCAAGAATCCTTGATCCACGGGTTCAACTCTTTAAAAAAAGATTCCAGATTTGAACCCCGGATCTTTTGCTGCTTCTTTCTACCACCAGTTTAGTTTTGATAAGATGTCAAGCTCAAGACTAAGAACCCTTAGCATTTCTTTTCCTACCCTGAATCTTACTCTATCGCCCCCCCAGACTCATTTTGTTCATTTGATATTTATTCTGTTCCTAATTTTTTATAGGATATTAATTTTATATCAATAGTATTGATTCCAAGCTTCTATTATAGTAAACATTATAACATATCACTGTATACTAGTAGCAAATAAATGAACAAAAAAAATTGAAACATCGCAGCATGGTGCTAAGATTACTAACAAAAGTATTCATTAAAAATATTTGTGCACCAACGCATGAGTGTGCATGTGTGTGAAAAGTTCTTTAAATCCTTTTATTAAATTTATTTAAATTTACTTATTTTTCATAATGAAGATGTTTGAGTCTGCAAAAGGCTAATGTTTAGACTCAGAAATTTAGATTCTTTTGAAAAAAATGAATCACATTTTTAGTTTCTTCGTCATTATATGACATTAAATTAAATATATTCTTTGAGTTTAAATTGAAATAAATATTTTGTTTATGCATAAGTTCAATTTTCTGCTCAGAAATTATCGATGAGGGAGCTCTAGTTCGACAAATTTAAATGAGTAAAAGCTTTTTTTATATATAAAAAATTATAATTTTTAACGAGTTAACTATTACATTTGAATTTTTCTATTTCATTAAGAAGTAATCTTGGTATTAATTAAACTTTCTGATTAAATATTAATTATAGCATTATTAATATTTCTGACAGCTTCACATCAAATCATGAAACGCATTTTTGGCAATATACATCATTTGTTTTGAATATCGGCGGTAGTAGTTTTGGTTTGAAATGTAATTTCATTTTGAATGTTGTTTTGATTAATTTTTATTATATCTATTTATTAATAAAAGATTAAAATGCCGGTTCTTTTGAAAAGAAAGACAAATCAATAGTTAGATTTCCTTTTCTTCAAAAGCAAAGTCTATTCATAGATTTCTTCCGGCACATTTGTTTGTCGTTTCCAGAATATATGCATTTTTATAAATGCTATATGACAAATACTAGCCAATGGTATTTGCTAAAAATTGAAGATAATTTAATTTTTGTCAAATTATTTTAAAGTATTAGTAAGTTTAATATTTAAAAAAAATATTCATGAAATCAGCAGAACTTGGTTGTAAAAATTATAATTAACTACTGTAATATTTAAGGACGTATCCCGCATTTAATTAGTCTAATGGGAAAATGTTGAAATTTTTGGGGAAGAAGATTTTTAATAGTTGGGCAATAGTATCAATGATTTTCCAATATTTAGATTCTTTGTTGCATTTAATGCCTGAATAAAATTATTATTTGTAAAAAATATATTATAATAAATTTCTGTGTGGCCAAGTAAAAAATTAAATTTAAAAAAATCCTTTGTGCATTTTTTTATGATGGTCTTATTTATATGTACAAAATAATAATAGGATTTTAATATGGTTCTAGATTAATACTTTTGTGATTTCTACTTCTAATCATTGACTGCATTTGAAACTCACATGTAACAATAATAGTTTGTGTTGTTAATAATGAAAAATATTATTTATACTTTTTTTTATTTTTATAAATAAAATTGTATTAACCTTAATCTGACATTTTTATATTGTCTGAATAATTTATTATTGCGATTGAGTTATGAAATTTTTATGAAGTAAAATGATTTTATGGAAAAATCTGCAGGAGTTTTCCACTATTCCATTATGAAAAATTTCTCATGTGCAGATTCACTTTATATCATTTTTGAATGAATGTGCTTATATTTTATAGTTTCTTTATTTAAAGTGATATTTTTACATTTTCATATTTTTGAGATTTTAGATATGTGTGACATGCTGTATATATCATAAAATTCTCTTTATTTAAGAAAACAATTCAAGAGTTTGAAGATTAATTTTTTGGTGTATAAAGGTAAGGATCTTATATAATATTTATAATATAATTATATAATATTTATAATAAATATGAAACTTGCTATCTTTTCTCATTCATGTATTTAATAATAATAATGAGAAACCTTCACAGAAGACATATAGCTACCAATAATTTCAAATATTGACATGCCAAATATACACTTTATTTAAAAAAACAACTCTTTTTAACAATAACAATCTCTTTATTTAAAAAAACTTTTTAACAACTCTCTTTATTTAAAAAAAAACAACTCAAGAATTTGACGATTAATATACTCTTGTATAAAAGGAAAGGATTTAATGAACATTATATAGTATTTATAATAAATATAAAACTTGCTGTTTTTCTCATACATGGTTTAATAATAATAATGAGAGTCCTTCACAGTAGTCATATAACTACCAAATATTCAGGATCATATGTCTCTGTGTGTGCTTCCCACTAAAGCACTTTTGCTCAACGAAATTAGAAAATAATTGTGTTTCAAAATATGACTTTAATGTGTTTGTTACAGCCATGTTTAATGTGTTAATTACTTAATTGTTAATTACAGGCTTTAATGCTGTTGGGGAAAGAGTATACAATAGTTAGGATAATATTTTCATTCATTTTTTATCATGTGTGTAATGTGTCTTCTATTTAATACAAGATGCAGTAAAAGTGCATTCTTGTGTTAAGTAGAAAAAAGAAGGAAAAGATGAACTGCTTTAAGATACTGGATTGACTACTTTGTAGCTGGCAACTTATAAAATTTTAAGTAATTCTTTGTTCTGCATTAGAGATTGTAACAAAGCACTGTTCATATACTATTTTTGCAAATATGTTGAATTAATTGTAATACTCAGCAAAATTTTACTATGGACACTTTTACAAATATGGATATTGGCAAGGTTCAATGATCTTAAAATACATTATTGCTTAGAAACTTCTGAATATTAGGCAATCTATCTATTTTTCATAATGCTCTAAAACATTTAAAATTATTAAGGTAAAAAACTAAATTTCCTCTGCTTTTTTCTGAGACTGTTTATTTTCATAATCTCAATACTTTTTGAAATTTAGAACATTTAAATTTGATGATAATTTTATAAATAATCTATATTAAATAAATAAAATTCATATGTTTGAATTCTTCAACAAATCTTTTTCATTTTCATTAGATGGGAAACAAAATTGGAACATTGCAAAAGCCAGTCATTATGACCAAAGCCTTTTTAGAAGAAAAAATTATTTGGGATCTTGCTCATGTTGAAGATTTGAATATTTCAGAGCTACAAAGGCTTGTTAAAATGGATGGAATTGAAAGAAATCTTGTATTGTCTTTACAACTGGAGCATCAAAGTATAACATTTTTATAATTTTTTTATACATTAACTTTTTATTATTTTCAGATACATTATTTGTCTGTACATTATTAAAAACTATATGCCTTTCTATTAGAAAACATATTTCATTTTTATATTTATGATTGATTAAATTAGTTAAAACCTTCCTCATTGTCATTAGAGCTATTCATGTTATGGTTATTTTGAATATAACTTAATCATATTTAGTGTTGTTGAATTTATTATTTTTTATAAAAACTGAAACAGGTGACTATGAATTTATCATGTGTAAACTTAAGCATATGTGCCTAAATATAGTTGTACAGATTTACTTTTGGAGGGAAAAAACATTCCATATTTCTAATTTGAATTGCAGCTTTTTTGTTATTGAATCTTCTTTTACAAGAATTTTATCTAATGGAATATAATCCAAAATTAATCAATGATTCATGCAATCATCCCATCTGCATGAATGAAATACTAAGGGGAAATATTCTTGCTTGTCAGGAGTATTTGTTTCTAATATTCTGAGAAGTCGTAAAGAAAAATTAGCATTCTGCGTTTTATGACAAAATAAAGCTACTTTGAAGATTCATTGAGTCTGAGTTTCAGCAGAAATAACTTATACTAATAAGAATAAAACATCAATTTTTTTAATTAAATTAGAAATCATTTATTATGTAAACTTATTTTACTCTTCATCAAAAGCTTTTATTTTATGTTTATCTTGTTTATTGTTTTTTTTTAATTTAAAATTTTAGATTCAAATTACTTTGATTGAAAGTTATTCCTTTAAAACTGAGTATTAATCTCATAAATAAATTTTAAAAAATGAATATTTCTGACTCGACTATTGTTACTTATTTTCAACATATTATATTATGTATGTATATACCTTAATGTTTTTAATAAACTTATACGAAATGTTTATTACAAGACAAAAAAGATAATTCTTACTATTTAAAATTCCTTCCTTCGAAATGTATTAAAAGTTTTGGATAATTGTTAAATAGCTCAATAAGTATGTAACTTGCTTTGTAAATTTTGAAATGGTATCAAAAATTTTAGTGATTAGACTTTTTTTTTCATTAATATTTAATGCTCCAAAATGTCTGAGAAAAAATTTTATGATCTCTTTTTTACATTTATTGATGTAATTTCATGGTTATGAAAACTGAATTCTTAATCATTGATTGTGGATTTAGCTGAGAAAAAGTGTCAATTACATTTGAAAAAATTATTGAACCTTAAAATGCTCTAGTAACCAAACCATCAATTACTATTATAATTATTCTGCTCTTAATTTCATTATCAAAATGTCTTAATTCATATTTATTCTTATGTTTATTTATATTATGCAAATAGGATAATTCTTCAGATCATCAATTCAAAGTTAATTCTGTTTGAACTTTAGTTTATCATAAAGATATCTCATAAATCTGATCTATTAATTCATATATTCACAAATACATGAATAATTCATACTTATTCATATATTTTCTTAATATTGAGTAAGATAATTTTTCAGATATTCAAGATTCTAGTGCATATCTAAACTTACACTTTTTTTTTTCAAATTTTGTTTGGGTTTTTGTTTTTCTTTAAGATATTTCATAAAAATAATCATCTACATTAATTTGATACCTCTTCTTTTGAAAACATTTTAGCATAAAAACCTTATCTTTATTGAATTTGTAATCAGGCTATTTTAGATAAAATAAACTTTAATAAAACTATTGTTTAGTATTATATAGCCATTGAAATATCATTTTTTTTAAATGCAGTATCTTGCAAATCTTTATATGAAGATAACTAGAAAAACTGTATTCTCTACTTACCTGCACTATTTGATTCCTTCTGGAATATTAATTGTTTTATGACAATTGAACTCAGTGCCATTATCATTTCATTGGCAATCTAAATCAAAATAAAACTTTATGTTAAATTGAAGGAAGGTTATTAGCATGATCTTCCAGTGTTATTTATAGAAGTCTGATTAATATTTTTGTTTAATGTGTATATGAAGAATTTAAATAAATTTAATGAATCTTGTTTTATAAAAGTATAACAAATTTTTTACTCATAAATAAAATGAACACATTTTTATTTTTATATAGAAAAATAATTTAATAGAGAGTGGAACTTGACTAATGTGAAATTCTTTAATTTCAGACCAATTTATTCAAAAAATTCCCCTTAAAAAGTTGATTTAAAAATTTATTATATTCCAGGAAAAAGTATTAGATTTTTTTAATGGAAATAAATATACCTTGATACTTTTTAATTGTGATAAACATATAAGTTGCTTGTATTTTAATTTCAAAAAATAAAAATTTTGAAGGAATCAATTCATTAATTATGTAATTTTAAGGCATTGAAGCCTGAAAATAAGCAATTATATTTACATCTCAGTGTTTAAATTTTTTCTTTAAAAAAAAAAGAAGAAGAATTTGTTTGTTTGTTTTATCACCTTCTTTGTGCATTAGTGAAGATTTCAAGTGAAATCAGGTCCTTAAAAAATTATCCACTTACAATTGTAGAGGAAAAAAGATTCAAAATTACTCAAAACAATTCAAAAGTAAAATTTATATTTATTATATATTGTTTTAAATTTAAATGTACTAAAACAAATACCAATTAGCAAGATAGAATATTTGAGAAATTGGAGAAAATTTTGAATTAAAAATATTTGAATTGGCCAAGTTCTGTTGTTTTTAAGTTCTTGATTTAGAATATGGGTATTTGGATTAAAATATATTTGAAATTTTGTATCCTTTAAATATTTGACATAGTTTAATAGAAACATGTTGTTAACTTAAGTTTTTAAAAGAATTTTGTTTTTCTCTTAAGGTTTATTGAATATAAGTAATTTATGGAAGTTCACCTTGTTGACAAAACTGGTAATGGCAAATAACTATATAGAAGAAATTGAAGGCCTTGAAACTTTGTCTAATCTTCGCCATCTAGGTAAAGGATTATTATTATTTACATACATATTTGAAAATGTGCTGTAAAAATTTAAATTTCACAATATTACTTTTAAACTTTTAATCAATTTATTGGATGTAATAATATTTACTGGCTATCAGGTGAATAAAAATTCTTTCTTAGAGCCCAAATTAATAAGCTTGAAAATACATTCTATAAACTACAAATTTGTGTTTACTGGTGCCATGTAACAATTTATATTCTTGATCCCGTCCCCAATTTTTTTTATTTCTAAATATAAAAGTGTATTAAATATACAAAAAAAAAATATACTTAATATAATTAATGTACATATTGCAAATATACTGAATACATATTTTATTCATATCATTGCAATAATACAAAAATATAATAAGAATGAGCTCACATGCCCATACATATACAACCATTATTAACTGCTAATAATATTTTGCATATAATCGTATTTTAAATTGTAAGATCTCTCAAAGAAAGTGAAACCAAAATATATAGTTAACATGCAAGGTCTTGTCAAGATATCAGAAATATTATTATTAGTGGAAATGTGCTCTATTTTATTAAGACTTTTTCCAACTAAATGTTTTGATATAATGGAATTTAATATCTTTGCATTTAGAGCATAACAGTTTTTATGCCAATTGCTTAATTAATTTGCTTCTCTCTTATCTAAATGTATTTTCCCTATGTTCATTGTATTTTTCTAAAATTCATCAGCCAATCTTGATAATGATTTTGCTGATGTTGGTGAAAGATGTTCTGATCCAGCAATTGATAATGCAACATAGTTCTGAATTATTTTAATACCACTCTACTGGATTACTATGATGGTGTCTAACAAAAACTAGACATACTCCTCTTATTATGATGTAGTCATTGCCCCAATCAAAATGTGATTGTGCTTCACTACTAGACTAGAATTTTGTTTCTTTTAAATATCTCAACAATATCTCTTTCTTGACTGTTTTCCACAGAGTTACTGTGCTTCTTTTTATTTGACTCAAATAGAACAACAAAAGTATAATATATGGTATACTTCCTGATGAATATACATTAAGCTATCAATTAGATTGGGATTGGGGATAGTCATTTCACATCTTGAGGGGGTATAAATTCATTTTCTATTGGTACATTTAAATTTTTACAAACATTCATTTGAAATCTTTCTATAATCAATTTTATATTTTCTTCATGTGTTTTAATTGCATTGTTTGCTTCAATTTCTATTTCCAAATAAAGATTCAACTAAATCGCTAGCTTGGGATTCATTCCTTAATAAATCCTCAATGGCTTTGATTTTACCATTTTTTACTAATCAGCAAATATTTATATGATGAAAAAATAAAATAAAGACATAAATCATTCTTTGCTTTCATGAAACTGTTCTTAATTCCAAAAGTACTAAATTATTTGTCCCAGCAGCCTGGAGCATCTTTCAGTTCATACAATATCTTACTTAATTTTAAAATTTTTCTTATTTTAATATTAGCACTTTCAGGGGACTTTATGTAGACATCATGGCCCAGATCTCATCCAGAAAAGCAGACAGATTATTTAACTGCCTAATAGGTCACTCATTTTATAAAGCAAAAGATATTAACATCTTAATGGTAAATAATCTAGCAATCAATGCTTAGTTTTGATGAAGTTTTCTCTTGAACACCTCCAGCAATTAGGCATGCTTTTTTTTCATTTCATCATTCTTGCTTCTTGTGTCAATTATTATTTCATTTGAAAGGGAACAATTTTTACTAAGTTTTCTTCTTTTCTAATGAGTTTAATTCTCATCTTAATGTTTTTATCCATTCAGGTTTCTGCATACCTGCATTGGAAATAGAAAGATTGTCTGTTTCTGAAATAAAACTAAAAACTGTATATAGTTCAAAATCATCAATTTTTTTAGACCATTATTGTTCTTTTTGGTCTTCCTGTTTGTCAATAGTATCACAAACTTCATCAATCAAATTTTAAATAAAAACCAATGCCTCTCTCTTTTATTCACAAAGCTGTTTTCAGTCTCTTCTCTACCAGTGATATCTTATTTATAAATTTATTCTTCATTACTAGAATTTTCTTCACAAAAGATTCATGTCCATTTAAATAGTTTGGATGACCAATGTTCATAACTTTTATGATTTGTGGAAGTTTTTTATATCTTAGTTTGAATATTGCTTTTTTTTTTTTTTTTTTTTGAAATTTCAACCTTTTTTTGAGATGGAAAATATGTTCATTATATTTTAATATTCTCTTCATAACTAACAAGAAAGTTTTATTTTTGGCATCCCATTTTCTTCTGCATGACTTCGGAATTAGCACATAAGCATTAAATCTAAATATTTGAAATTTATTCTCATCTGGTATTTTACCACAATTCATATGGTGATTTTTCTTTAATAGAGATAGTCCTTATTCTGTTTAAAATGAATATAATAGTATTGATTACTTCAGCCAAAAATTCTTGCTTCATAATTTTATCATAAAGCACTCTTCTTGCTCATTCTTTGGCTATTCTATTTTCTCTTTCAATTCTACCATTTTGTTGAGGAGCAAAAATGTATGATTTTTGTTGCCTAATTTCTTTTCTATTTAATAGTCTACCACATATTTGTGGATTTCCCCCAACTTTGATGAGTTCTCAAAGGCAGTCTTGATCACTTATTTTATTTCATTTTATGTAATGTTCACCCAATGGCTACAAAAATTCTATTATTTTTAATTTTACTTCAGACTTTTTAAGTGGCTGCCTTATAATGACTATAACAATCACCTTTCTGTAACAGAAAGTGTATTGCTCTTCCAATCAACAGAACTTCCATAGGACCAGAAACAACAGCATGGATGATATCCTTAGGATATTTAGCAGTATTTTTGCTTCATTCAAATGGTAAAGTATGTTTTTTCCCTTACATTCATGTTTTATGCAAGAATTTTTCTTATACTTTATATTCTATTCCTTGACTTTTTAAAACATGTTTTATTTGAACTGTATTTTGATGTGTAAGCTTCTTATCCATGTAGACAAATTATCTGTTGTTTCACTGTATGTTCCAAGTAGAGCATTTTTCATAAATTTTTTTAATAATTCCTGTAACTTTCCCTCTCTTTTCCAAGAAGTTATGTTCTGTGTCATTCATAATTCTTCAAACATTTTTTTCCAACTTGATTGTGTTACCTTTCTCTGTTATTAGCTGACTTAAAAGAAAATGCTATTTAGATTGGGAACATATAAGACATTCTTAAAGTGACTGGGATACCAATTCTTCCCAACAAATGTCCAGATCTGGATATTATCATTTCCTAAAGCATTTATTGAAATCTCATAAGTAATTTTTATTTGTAAAAAAATTTACCTTTACTTTCATTATTAAATTACTAAGTAACACTGAGAACAGCTGAAAATGATTTCTTTCCTTTTGATTAATTTGCTTTGTATTTGTTTGTGGCATTTTGTCTTCTGTGGCAACTTTTGCCTTTCTTCAATCAAAACAGCTTTAAATTAAAATCTTTTTTCAAATAACTGTTCTTAGCTAAATGTCCATCGTTATGACAGAAATTGCAGCTTACATATGTTTTATATTCATTCTTTTGCAAGAATTTTCTTCTAATTTGTGCACTTTCTTATGAAAGAATTTTCTTTCTAAATCTATGCACTTTCAGTCCCCCCCCAATCAATAAAGTACTTATAAACTCATTAATACTGTGTTTATTAGGAGGTGCATATTCATATGTATTTATAAAATTTGGATACATCTGCAGGTAAAACTATCAAAACTTAAATGATGAACATCTGATCAAGTGCATTTTCTTTGTAACACTGTAGTTGCATATTAATTTCTTTGAAGTTAAAAATTATTCAGATAGTTTCTTTCCATCATAACTAGCATCAAAATCCTTTTTTGTAACATATCTATACTCACTTCAGGTTTGTGCTCATACACAAAGAATAGCTCTATTATGAGTGAGTATAGGTGCCATAAGCCCATTTTCAATCTAATTAATTACGATTTCATTTGCCTTTAGTTAATTTGTATTGAATTCAGTTAACTATTTTATGTCTTCTTTGGAGTTATAAATGCCAATTCCAAAACAGTTCTTTCAACTTTTTTCTCCCTTTGCTCTTTAAAATGATTTTTACTTGGAATATCTGTAAATTTCATTCTTGTTTCCTTTCAAATACAATATTGCAGTACTGTTTAAGGGTTCCATCTCATTTTTATTTCAGTCTTAAATCTAACTAACCATACTCATTTATTTAATTTCTTTTGATTCATTGTTACAGCTGATATATGGTAGTTGGTACTTTAATCTGTTAAACTTTTGAATTATTTATTTGATGTAAATAATTACAGGACCTTATCTTATATATTTTTTCATCAGATACATAAAAATAATTACTTTCTTAGAGCTATAGATAACAAATTTGAAGATACATTCTATAAGTTATAAATTCATGTAAACTGTTGACATATAGTATAAGTTTATAACCTACACAATCACATTTTATCAAATAAAGTCTTAGCTAACATTATGTAACTTAAAATGTATCTTAATTTAATTTTTTTTCTGGTGTAAATTTAAAATCTCCTTTTGCTACTTGCTTTTTATTCCAATTTGTCACCACTCATCTTTTTTCTCATTATCTTAGTGAAATACCTCAATTTAAAATTATTCCTTTTTATTCAATGCTAATAATTTCTTCAATGCATCATATATGCATTGAATTATCAAATTTTAAGATTTATAAGTTGAACTTGGGATATAATGTGAATTTTTTTTAATGTGTGAAATCTAGAAGCATGCCAAATGCATTGTAGCCTTGTAACTAAAACAATATGACACTATATACTCCTAAGACTGAAATAATCTAATTAGTTACTGTTGAAAAAAAACATTTCATTGACATTCAAAACTTTCAATAATATTAATTTAGCTTATTGGTTATTTGTTAATTATTAAATCCATTAGTTTATATATGAAACTTTTATTTTAAAAATTCATTTATGAATTATTTATAAAATTATTCAATTGTGTGTATGAAATAAACCGTGAATTCATTAACGTTTGTAATGCAGATGGCAAATATATTGATGTTGTTTATCTGCATTTGTTTTTATGAAACTCTCATCAAAGTATCAAAATGATTTCATCAGCCAAGAATTCAAAAATTTTCAATATCAACAATATTAACTCTTTTCAGCTGTCAATCATTATTTGTTGAGATGTTTAACTGTGGTATTTCCTTCTTGGGTTATTTTTTTCTGTCTATATTAACACTTGGAAATATTTATACTTATTTAAATAATATTGAAAGACTTTATATTTAGAGCAAAAGCATGTCTTTATTATTGTTTATTTTAGCTAACATTTCAGACTATCAAATTAGCTATTTTTTTAGCATTCATAATAATAAAATGCAATTTATTTTTCTCTTATCAGCACTATATAAAAATGCATTACCATTTCACTGCTGATTGCTTGTCACTTATAGTGAACAGTATATTGTTTTATATACAATGATGCATTGCATTTAACTGTTACAGATGCAAATAAAATAATTCATGCATTTAAAATTACGTCTTGTACTAATTTAGCAATTTAAAATGCATCTTTATTTATGCATCTTTTATTTTTACAGCCAGATTTTTCAAAATATTAATCTCTTTTCTTAATTATATTTACATCAGCTAATTTACTCTTCTTATTTATCCATTATTTATAAAACTGTTAATTTCTATTCAGACATCCTTTTTTTGTAATTGTTTAACATAGTTTGAAAAGAAGATGTATAAATGAATAGAGATTAGGGTCAAACATATAGCGATTGGTTTGTTGATGAGTTATCAATTAAAAGTATTGAAATTATGATTTTTTTTTCAACATAATATAGAAATATTCTTTAAGGATTAGTATAGAGTATTCCTGATTTGGTACTTTTCTGGTTTAGTTTGAAAACTGCAAGCGCTTATGATAATTTTCAGAATTAAAAAAAACATGAATATTAAATATAACTGAACTATAAAAATATTAATTTGGTAAATTGCCTTATTTGTTTCATTTGCAGAATTTTCTTTGTATTTCATTTACAGTAGTTAAAACATATTAGTCAAAAATTATTTTTGTGCATTAAAATTACTTCATTTACTTTGTAAATGCTCGTGAGCAATGTGAATATATTTAATCATTAATGCTAAACAAAAATTAAATCTTATATCTCAGTAAATTTCTTTTCATTTATAAAAATACCAATATTAAGATATTCATGAAATAAAAGTAAATTCTGTTTTTCTTAAAATAAGAATTAGCAGTAAAATTGGGAGGGGGATAATCATTTAAAAAACTTTATATAACTATTTAATAAAAATAAAACATATAGTAAAATGTCAAAAAGTAAAAGTTTTCAAAACTTTTTCAACTTCAAAATTGGCGGTAAGGGAGAGGAGTTAGCTTTGAACTAAAGAATTTGGCTCATGGAAACTATTTAGTAATTTCAGATTATGTTTTGTCTTCTTAGACATAACAGCAGAGAAATAGTGTAATGAGTTTAGTTTAATCAAGGAAGTGCATTATAAATGTCATATAAACAGAACACTGGGTGTTAAAGAGTTAAAATATAAAATCATGGATATAAATTAATTTAATCTTTTACAATCATTTTTATTAAGTAAAAGGGACTATTAACTTTAAAAAAAAGATATATATAATCTTTCCTTTCAGATTTGTCTTTCAACTGTATCAAAGTGATCAAAGGCTTGGATGGTCTTATAAACCTGGAATATTTGAATTTATCCTATAACGAAATAATTCAACTAGAAAACTTGGACAATCAAAAAAATTTAGAAACTCTATTAGTGCGGCATAATAAAATTAAATCCTTTGAAAATGTATGTATTATATCTAAAATTTGAAATTATCATAGAAAATAAAATTGTTTCAACTACTAGATATCTTTAACTTTTAAATACAAAGTTTATAGATTGATTTTCTTTTTAATATACCTAACTAAAAATTACTTTTATCATCACATTTCATACTGATAAAATATAAAACATTTTATGCAAACATTCTGTTTTTTAAATAAAAAATTTTCATAATATTTTTTTTGTGACAAAGTAACTAAGCAAATATTGATTAAAGAATAAATATTTTGTTTATGAATTATTAAAACAATTTTTTATGCATCATTTTGCTTTTCTTTATTATTCTAATAAACGGAATTTATTCAATATTCATAAATAATCTTTCTCAATAAAATTCTATGAATGTTCCAAAGAAAACCTAGCTTCTTCATAAATAATTTATGCATTAAAAACTAATATGGCTTCAGATTTTTAGAAGGTGAACCACTTGAATTATTTATTTAAATGTCTCTTTAACTGATAAATTTCTTTTTTAAATAATAGATGTTTATTGTTATACAGTATTTTTTTTTTGTCCATCAAGGTATTATCTGAAATTACTTATTCATTTTCTTCACCTAATTAGTAATATATTGATTCATTATTTACAATTTATTCAAACATTCTCTATCATATAGTATGAATATAAATTTTCATATTCGTGGTGTTAAATCTGGTGCAATTTTAAATAACATGCCATACTCTTTTTCATTGATATTTCTTCATTTTTTTTTCATTTTATTTCAATTTTTTAAACCCTTCTTTTAACCTGTAATCTAATATCATGTATAGATAATTTTTATTTAATTAACATTATTATAAACACTGTTGTAAAGTATTTTGTGAATCATAATATATAATTTGATAATTCAAGAAATTTTATCTTCTAACAAATATGGAATATTTTGTTTCATTTCAAATAATATCTTCTTTTTTTTTTAAATATAAGTTTTAATAATGTGAGCTTTCTCTTTCTTTTTACATTTCACATTGCTCATACTAATCAAAAATGTACATAAAAGAAGCTATAGTTTTAATATTAAATAATAAATCTGTAAAAAATTATTTTACATTAATGTTATTCTGTTATGACTTTATTTTTTGATCTAACATTTTAAACATTAAATGTGATGTACAGCCTCTGTACTCGTATCTGTAAATCTCTATCAGCAGAGGCTCAAATGGAGAATGAAAACTAAGACTGGTAATTTTAATGCTGTTCATATTAGCATATGGGACCATATATTTAACAAAAACTTTACCTATTGGACTAATTTATTTCTGATGTGCAATATATAAATGTTTAAAAAATAAATGTAATTTTAATTTTTAAGTAGTATTTGTAATAAAGATTTTTCTTTCAAGTTTTAAAGCTTCTTAATGCATACTTTTTTTTAGATGCATTATATTGCTCAATTTGAAAATTTGTTCTGTTTGGGCATTGAAGAAAACCCAGTAATGCAAATGGATAATACTCGACTACGAGTTCTAAGTGTTTTGCCTCAATTAAAATTTCTTGATTTTATATTAGTGACAGAAAGTGAGGTACATAATGATAATTATTTATTATTATTATTATTGACTTGTCTGCATTTTCTTTCTCTTTGCTTCTCTATATAAATTACTTGGAATTATATAAAAGTAGTCGTCTTAAACAGCTTGTTTGGTCATCCAGTTTACTGCTTTTCATGGTTATTTAGCTATTACTTTGAATTGCACAACTATTTAAATTTCCCCTTTTATTATTTGCTAAGATTGAACTATAAATTAAAAAGGAGCCGAAATGTTTACTTTTGAAATGAAGCATATTAAGTGTTTGAATTGAATATTTGACTTTGGCCATATTCAGCACCAAAATTTAAAAGGTTGAGAGTAAATATCTTAATCTTGACACATTCTGGGTGGAAATAAATATTTTATTTTAAAAAAAACTAGTTGAACTAAACTGAAAAAGAAACAATTTCTGGTTAAAATGTCAAGTAAATAATTAAAAATATCATTTAAAAACTGTCAGAATTTTTCAAATATAATATAATTTCTAAAACACTAATTACTTTTTTTTGTCAAATGTGAGGGGGGCATAATAAATTACATAATCAAAATAAAAATTTGTTATTAAGAAGCCAATATCAATTATTTATTTGTAATTAGAGAAAGAAAATATTTATCTATGCAAAATTTATCAAATGAAATAAAAATCACTTTATTTAAATGTATTTGAGTGTAGAAATATATATAATAATTTATAGCCAACTATGGGGGAGTAAAAATCTACTTGTTGTTTCTAGCATATAATACATAAAAATGGCAGAGTTTACTCATATCAACTTTAGCTATATATATATATATATATATATATATATATATATATATATATATATATATATATATGATAAAATATTTAATGGAATGGTACAGAATGAAGAAAATGACACAAAACTAGCAAAACATAATCATCAGAAGTTTTTAATATTCATTTTATATTTTTCAAAAGAAAAAAAATGCTACCAAAAATAAATAAATAAATATAAATGATAAAAATCATCATCATCATGTAACATGGACTTATTGAGAATAAGTCATATAAATTATAATAATGAAAAAAATTAAAAATATTTATATTATAGTAATTTTTTAAAAAAGTGAATAGTTGTTTTTTAATGATATTTTCTCAAAATAGAAGCTATTATAAATATGTTTATTTTTTATTAACTGGAATGTAAATGAATTTTTAATTCAATAAAGCTATCATTGGTTTATCTCATGCTTAAGAAGCATGCATGGAAATTTCATTAAGATTAGACAAAACTTGTGATTTGTATAAAAGATAATAATTTCATTTTGTTGATGAATAGAATTTTATTTAATCTTCTTTCCAAACTTGACAAACACCCTTGATGTTATTATTAAGGTCACTTTTCATTAGATGGGTTTTAAAATATTAGTTTTATTATTATGGTTTGAGAAGTGTAAAATAATTTCAATAGAAATACACATTTTGTAACATAACATCAGTCGAAGCAAAAAATTTTAATATTGAATTTATACTTAGAAAACCATGGCATTCTTCAATTATTATTATTTTTTTGTCAGTTACTGATTTTTAAAAGAGGTTTTATATTTCCAAATGTAAATATATTTCTATTAAAAGTTTAGAGGTAACATAAATTTAAAATATACTATTGAATATTATTTTAAAAAATAGCATTTTTTGCAATGAGTTTTTTTCTCTTTTTAAACTAATATAATTGCTCTTTCATTTGTATATTTTGTTGTTATTGAATTTGTAAATTTAATTTATGCATCCAGTATTTCTTTCACATTTTTAGCTGTTATTGAATCAAGCATTAACCTACTTTAATAGGTACAAAAAGGCATTCAACAGATAAGTTTTAATATTTTCATATATCAGAATGACTTTTCACATTGTAAGAGGCCCCGTTATGAGATAATATTTAGTGGATTTTCTGGTACAAAAAAAAGAATCTGATTTTTTTTTATTAGAATATAAATTTATCAATCTACAAAATCATGTGATGTTAAACTTGCTCACATTTTTTGAAAATTCTATGTCATTTTATTGTTACATAATGAATGATAAAATGAATCAGTGTATTGTCTATTTGCCAATATTTTGTATTCCTTAAATGAAAGAAAAATTAATTTCTATGAAACTTTGCGTAAATATGACAAAAAGTGTCGTTGGTATGCTTTAGATATTGCAACAGACTTAGAGGGAGTTATTTTATCCTATTCTCATTGATACCAGCATTTGAAATTAAGCAGAATATTCATCAATTTTGATATGATTACTGTACACCTTTATAACATGGATAGTCAGTTTTCATGTCCAAAAAGTACAGGCTTTAGTTCATGCAAATTATTTTATTAAATATCCATAAGATTTTAAAAAGTCACTAAGATTTTATTGATTATCTGTCGAATGTATCAAATTGCAACAAAATTTGTGCTTTGTCTCTTGGATGATAAATAAATAAAAAAAATGTATTATGCCAAAACTGCTCTAATACTTTCTTCATTATTCATTCTTTCTACATTTCAATAATCTCAAAGCCAAGCAAAATATCAATAACCCTGCGTATTTGATCTTGTAATTTTTTTATTTATTTTTTTCATAATTTAAATTTACCATTTTGAAAATCAGTTTTTATAAACTATAGAAGAGAACCATAAGAAGACTTTTAGAAACTTTAGAAGAGAGAGGAAGGTTCATTATAAGATATACAAGAAATTTCATAAAAGAATTCTAAGCTCAGATTCTTTTTGTATAAGTTGAATTATTAATCTGATTGTATAGTATTTCTTCATACCATATTCAAAATGTTTCTTGTTTGCAAGTTCTACCTTTATTCACGATAATGTAAGCTTAATTTTTCTTTATAAAATAATCTAAAATTTTTCATGTATATCCTTTACAGTTACAAGAAGCTTTGTTACTCTATCCAGTTGTAAACGAAGCTAAATCTAAAGATAAACTCTTTGAGAACTATGGTGGTAAAGATTTTTCAGCTTTATGGGAAATACATCCTCCAGATAAGGTTCTATATTATTTTTTCAACAAATATATATTATCAAATTGATTTAGATAAATAAAGGATGAAATTAATATAAGACCCATTTTGTATTTCCAGGAAGCTTTTATTGATGGTTTGGCCAATGGCCATGGATTTGAAACCCTTTTAGAAGGTGATAAAAACTTTCGCTTGCTGCATTCCTTTCCTCCAGCTGCTACAATTGCAGAAAAATATCCTTTGATTTCACTTTTTCAACTACATTTTAGCTGATTATAATACACTTTAATTAGCTAATTTTTAATTTATTTTCTTAATTAATTATAATACAAAATTTAGGAAGCTTTTTAATGACTAATTTTGTATATATTGATATTAAAGGCATTTGTTAATCATGTAAAAAGGAATTGTTAATAGAATTCTATTGATTGAATTGAATTGCCATATACTAAAATAAAATGATGCTGACTGTTTTCATTAGTATAGTGGAAAGATTATTTTTTTAAATATGCTAGTAAAATAGAGCCCTATATTGTTTTTTTATCATAAATTATGCCTATATTAAAACTCATTCTATAATTTCCACCAGAAATACATCTTATTACTGCTATGTAGGAATAAAAAGTCATAATTTTTCTGCTGTAATTAATAAAAAATCGTTAAGCAATGATATTTTTTATTACATTATAATATGTGGAAATATATATTTGCATTTATTATTACTTCTTTATTTATAAGATAGTCATGATTTTCTTGTTATAATGTATTTGACTGCAGTAGGAGTAATATAATAAGTGATGGGTAAAGTCAACAGTATACGAAGTTGCAATGTTTGAGAATTATTTTTAAATTTATTATATTGAAATTAATTAAAATTAGAGCACTCTTTTGTATACTATTTTCTAGAAGATAATAGCCATGTGTAATAATACAATATTATTGTATGGGCCAACTGTAAACTTTCTGTGATCACTTTTGTAATTAAATGATTCTCTTTAGTTTAGTTTTTTCTTTCTAGTTTGTGCAATTTAATTGTAATTAGTATAAATTGTTTTCTATTCTTGCTTAATCAGCTTAAGATTAAGTATAAATTTATACTGTAGTTTAGAGAAAGGCAAAATAATTATGTATAAAAAGTCACAGTGCACTTGATTTTAGACTTCTCTAGTTTTGGATTTCTGTATGATACCATCTTAAGATTTTCAAAATTTAACATCGATTAAATGATTTATTTAATTTAATTCCATACAACTATTCCGACCTGGTAGAAAATTTATGAAAAAGCTGGTTTTTAAGTTTTGAAAAGTTTGAAACTTCTCTTTATTTCACCATTAGAGGCATAATTTACTTGAAAGGAATAAATGGTATATACGTCAGTCTACATCACAACACAAGAGCTCCAAATATTTCCTTACAGTGATTGAACTATGAAATTTTGATAGGGACTTCTTTGACATTTGTTGACTTGAGAATGAGAATTTTGGATATCTTTAAAAAAATGCCGTAAACATTAGGGATTTGTTTTTTTCACTTTTATTAATAATTAAAATTATATAATATGTATATATATAAGAAACATTCTTAAAATCTTTTTGTAAAATGTTTTAGTCTGTAAAAGGTTAATTTTCAATCTCAGATTAAGTTAAATTCTTTTGGAAAGAAATGAATCCTAGTTACTTTGTCATTATATGACATTAAATTAAATATATATTTATTTATTTTGTCGGGTTCATATTGAAATTCATATTTTATTAGTGAATATATTCAATCTTTAACTCTCAAATTTAGAAATTAAAAATTCAATTAGTTTTTTTTTTTTTTTTTTTTTTTTTTTTGTATTGGGAGTTTTAATTGCATGTAGAATTAGAGTTTTAATTTTTAAAATAACATAGGTATAAAAAATAATATAAATATGCCCATAAAACAATAATACTGTTGAAAATAATCTTGAAACAGCATTGTATATATTTCCTGTATTTTTTCACTAGTTTCTGACAAAAATTCATTTTTACTTTTGCTTTTTTTTTCTAGAATATTATATTCTCTATTGTGCTGACTTATTTGATAAGTGCTATTGTATCAAAATTGATAGCCTTAATCTAATTTGTGACTCAGTATTAGAACATGTATATTTGATATTCTGAGTCATAAAACTTTATGCTTTAGGATATTTTTTTTAATTCAAACCCATAAAGAAATATGTTTCTCAAAGCTACACCTCTGGGCCTTTACTAATGTAGTTGTTTGTTCTATGAACTGTCTGCTTGAATTCCCTTCCCAAATTGAGTCCTTTATATATAATATTTTAAAATTACACAAGAGTGAAAATTTTAATGAAAACTTACTTGAAAATTCATTTTTTATTTTGTGAATATTCTCAAAATTCTTGTGCAATGGTTTAAAATGTATTATTCACGCAAGTATAAAAGAGAATAGCTTTTTTAATAATGAGTGCAAACAATATTCTGTTTTTCATCCTCAAATAATCTTATGTAATCTTATAACTAAATTTAATTCAAATCAATAAGTGCCATGTGAATATATAAAATAATTTTCTGCTCCTGAAAGTCTTATTATTTTGGCTGAAAATAATGCATATTTTAAAGTTGTAAACTTGTACTGTATACTAAAGCATTTTCTGCTAAAGTAACTGCTTTCCTGTTGGATTATATAATGTAACCAAATTGAAATTTGTGTAAATTTCTTTACTTTATCAATCATCGAAAAGAATTGAGTAAATTGTTTGATGATTGGCATGATAAAGGTCGCAATTATTATAAACAAATGCTTGAAGAAAAGTCAAATTTTATTAAAATGATCAAGGAGGCTGAGAAATTTGCTGCTAAATTATCAGATGAAAATGAATATTCCTATATAACATTCACCGAAGAGGTAAAAAATCAAACTTTTTTACAAATAATATATGGTATGAATGCTGCTATCTAAAAGTTTATGAAAAAATTACATAAATAATAATGATCAATTAACTTTCTTCACTTATTTTTTTATTGAAAAAAATCCTTTCCAAAAATTTGTTAAAGTTTTTGTTTCTTCATTAAATTTCAAAATTTGGATAAGTTTCGCAATCTTACTTATTTTACTAAATTAGAGATTTTTATAATTGAGATAGGTTTATTATTTTTATATACATTTATTTTTCTTGAAAATTTCCCAAAAAAATGATATCTAAATAAGTAAACCTGTTTTTGAAAGACTATAAATTATTGTAGCATTTTTATTTTCTTTAACAAGGTTAAATTCATTAAATGATATGTAAATAAATAACTGAAATCTTTTTCATATTTTTAGTTCATAATGCTTCTAAATGTTATATTTATCAGAATGCCTTCTGGAATTGTAGGATTGAGCTTTATTGTTGATTATTAGATGAACAATGAATTTAATAAATTTTATTGAAACATCAAAAAAATAATCATTCATTTTGGCATTTTTTTTTCAAAAAAAATGTGATGTGAAATTTATAAGTTAATGAATTAAATAATTTTAAATTGTTTTTCTACATTTTTTTAAAATTTACATTATTTTAAAAAATAATTTAAATATTCTATTGAAGAATAAAGAATTGTTTGTTAAAATTCTAATATATATTTATTTAGACATGAAATATCCAATATTTATATTACCAAATTTTAAATCTGTTTGCATTGAAGTTTAGAAAATAGAATAACCTCTTAATTACTTTCAGTTTTAAAACAAAATAAGGTCTCTGTACAGTACTACGAACAATTTGGGGGAAATTTTATATGAAATCAGTTGTAATAGGTTGTGATTAAAAATTTCTTATTTCCCAATAGCATTTTATTTGTTGTAGTTTAAAGAAATGCTATTTTTTTAACCTTATTGATTAAAAACTTGCATGTGCTTATTAAACCATAATTGGAAAGAAATCACTTCTCAATATTTGAATTAGTTTTTGTTTCAGATTGCATCATTAAAATAAAATTCCTTAAATGTATTAATTGTCATTTATTATTGCTGTTTCAATTTTTTTAAAAATGCATATGTTTTTTGATAGATACCTAAGAAGTTATGTCTTATATATCAGAAGCCCATTTCTTCTGAACAAAAGGATAAGGAAGTAGAAAGATTAAAAGACGTATGTGATAAAGAATTACAAGAGACTCACAAAAATTTAATGAGTTGTTCTTGTTTGTATTTAGATATTATATTTGTAAGTATTTTTGTAAGCAATATTTTCATATCTTTAGACTTCCCAATTAATATTCCGTTTCAGAAATATATGATAACTTCAAATTTTTAGAATTGTTTCTCTAATTGAAGTGAATAGTTTTCAAAATAATTATTTTAGTAGAATCTATTGTGTCTTTATGTGCATAACTATTTTTTAAAAAGTTTATCATAAAAAATATTTAAAGTAAGACAATATGAGCATAAAATTAATTTTTGTGCACTATAACATTTTTCTTTATTGAAACTGTTATAATTTTTCACTTGAAATTCAACAAAGAGTACTGAATTAAGTACTTATTTTACTGAATGGAACTCTAAGCTATTTTACTATTCACATAATAAATAAAATTTGAAATATATATCTTCCACTTACATGTAATATTTGTTTAGGATAACTTGATCTTATAAAATTTAAATCCTTTATCTGATTTTAAATGCCTTACAATTCTTAACTGAGGAATGTATGTTGCATGTTAATCAAATATTTGAAAGTAATTATGTATGATCCTTTGAGGCATTGTATACAGTGTATGAAACTTTATTTGTGAAACTGAATATACCATTAAAAGTTTAAATATATTTAATATTGAAAGATAAAAATAGTAATGTTTTAAATGCATTTTTTTCCTGAAACTTTGTAGTCAGCTCATGTACAGTTAAACAAATTAGTTTTCTTATTAATCATGCTTTTGTAAGTTTTTTTTTAATAAATGTGAATGCAGTAAATAGAAATTGTTTTACCATGAAAAATGCTGTATTTTTATCCTACATTTTAATTTATAAAAAAGTTAAATTTAAAAATTATTCTGCAAAAGAAGTCAATAATGGAAAGTCTCCATAATTTTTTTTTAAAAAAAGTGTCAAAAGAAATTAATTCGTGCAATAATTTCTTTTTCCTGAATTGGCTAAGTTACATTTTATTTATCATATATATTATAAATTGTTTGTCTTAACTAAATTTTGTTTGTTCTTTAGGATTTAATGAGAACTTTTAAAAATGAAATGCATTTGATTGTGCAAAAATATTTGGAGGATGTTCAACATATCTACAAGGAAATAATCAAAACTGATGAGATGCATATTTTAGAACTACAACAGTTTTATTTCAAAATTTTCAATATTGGTTCTAATTATGATTTGGCTGGTGAAATAATTGAACTTGATCCATTATTTGTAAAGGTAAGTAAAATAATATTCATGTTTTTTACAAATTAGATATATTGATAGCATATAAATATTTAATCTTTTTTTTTTGGATCTGTGAGTCAAATTAATCTTTATTTTAAATTATTGAATTAATAATTGCTTATATCACTGTAAAAAGAAGCAAAAGGCAAAAGTTTTTTAAAGCAGGTTCATTTCCTTAATAAATTTGAGAAGCACTTTTTTTTTAATTAATATTTTGAAAATTGTAAATAAATAATAAGTAATGTTGAATTCTTCTACTGAGCAAATGGTTTCATAATTTATTGCAAAGCAGAAATAATTAAAAACAAATGTATTTCCCTATTGTAAGATAAGTATAAAAATAAAGATTAATTATTGCAGGAACAGAATGATCAAAATTTTGCTAACCTGTAAGTTAATGTGAATTACTCATATCTAAGAATTATGTGAAAATTTTAAAAACTGTGTAGGTACAATCAGATGTATAAAATATATAGAGAGATTTTAGCTTAGAATTCTTTTCAGTGATAATTTCAATTGTTAAATATTAAAAACAGGCAACAATATATTTAACTGTTGGATAACATGGCTTCTTTAATTATTAGCATGATGTTATTGCTTAAGTGGTTAAAAAAGAACTAACTGTGCTCTCAGTAGATAAGCCTTATGTTTAATATGTAATTTAAGTTAATTTCAAACATCTATTAAAATTACTCTTTAACATTGATTGTTAAGACTTTTTATGTTATCTGCGTTCAAGCGTAATGCTCTTGTTGAAAATTATAAAATAGAAGAATTGTATTTTATTTATAAACCCTATATTTAATATAGAATATATACTATTCAAACAATTGGAATTTCCATAATATGATGAAAAATGTAAGTATATATACTTTAAGTTATTTTAGTATCATTCTAATTTTCTTTCAATTACAAATATCTGAATTATTTTTAAGCTATTAACCAAAAAGGATTTTGTTGAAATGGCATTGGAAATGGCTTTTACAATACATTCTACTTTACTTCAAGAGAGGATCAAGAAATTAAGAACTACTCTTGAAAATTATCATCAAGAAATTTTGAATTCTCTATTAGAAAGTGATATACTAATCAAGCAAAGTGAAAAAATAAGAAATGTGGTTTTGTTTTGTAATAAGCAGAAATATATCATGGATAAATTATTTAGTAACAGTATGAAATTTAAAAATTATTTAGGTTATTGTTAGATTAACATTGTATGATATAAATAAAATCTCAGAAATTTGTTTCCTTAAATATTCTAGTATTGTATATTCACCATAATGCACTTTACGGAATTAATGTGACATAATTGTAGAAAGTTGGTGTGTGAACATTGTGCAATAGTAATACAAGAGAATATCTGTACAATATTTGATGTGTATAATTTATTTACAAAGCATACTTCATTTGAAATAACAGAATGTAAAACTACAAAATTGCAAAAAGTCACTAATAAACTAAAAGGCACAGAGCATCGGCTAGATATTGTCTAGCGTACTACATGACTTAGAATTGCTGCTTTCTAACTTGCTACTTGACTCAGAGGATGATGTACTGAAAAAAAGAAATTCATTTCAATGCATCAAAATAAATATGTATATAGAAAAATTTAATTTGTTATAAACAAAAACTTCATCATATAATAAAGCAGTCATATGGTTAACCGAGAAAAGCAAAATTACACAAATATTTGCAGAAAATCAGTACAGGATCTCTAACTATTGTATTATAAACTCCTCGTTTTACTTAATTTTGTTTCTACTAATATCATTATATAGAATGCTATTAATTAATTCAAAATATAAACAATTACAGAATGAAATATGTTTTCAATCAGAATCAAGAATAAGGTATTTATATTTAGTTTAGTGTAACTTATAACAATTTTTGATACTGTTTACTGGTTTTAAAAAATTCAATTAGTTTTATTGCATACCTTTTTTTGTTGGTACGTCTTCCAATGTGTAAAACTACTGGACCTTGTTTGATTTTCTTAAAAGCTGCAATTGCTTCAGAATGGGAGAGACCTTGTAATGGTTGACCATTTAGAGTATAAATTTCATCTCCTATAAAATAATCAGACAATTTATTGAGAGCAATATTTTTTTCACTTGGAAAAAAACTTGACAATTTGTTATAGCATATTTCATAATATTATTGAAATTATATATAACTATTTTTAATCATTTACGAATTTTCTTATATATTTTCAAATAGATGGAGAGCATAAAAAAGTTTTAATTTTTCCATTTATCATAATAGAGAGCAAATAGTAATTTTAAATTAACTTAGATGTGAATTCCTTTTAATTCCTTAATACATTAAATGGACAAAGTTTAATAACACCATGTAAAAGTTATAGAAATTTTTCTTATTCATTTTCTCTTGCAATAATAATTCACGAATTACCATCTTTCAATTAAACAGATTTATTAATGATATAAAGATTGTTTCATGCTTTTATAACATTTAACTCCTTATCATGAATTATTTAAAAAGGTAAATATCATCTTAACTTGCTTAAGTGTCCCATGTGATTTTTTTTTTTAAGTTTATAGTTGGAAAAAAACTTATCTACATTTTATTAATATCTATATATTCCACATATCAAAGGTAAATTTGATTTTCAAAGATTCAAATTACTGTTACTTATAATTTAAAATTCAATAAAGGTTAGCTAATATATGACAAATAAGAAAATACAATAATTTTAGTGAACTAAGTTTTTTTTAAAAATTGGTATTGAGTCTAAAAATCCTACCTTCTTTGAGACTACCAGTTTCGGCAGCTTGTCCATTGACAAATATAGTCTTGACATAGAAACCAAGTTCTCCTTTTGGGGAATCTTTGCCTCCAACAATACTAAAGCCAAGACTTTTCCGACCAGGACCTTTTTCAAACACTACTGTATGTAAGGATAGTTGAGAGGATTTGGGACGCCTTGGAAGAGTACAAATGCCATTGCTTCCCATCTAAAGTAAGGCAGTTATAAATTTAGTTGTGAAATTTGTATTTTTAAGTAGTATACATTTCAATATGTTTAAACTAATACAAATGGCATGTTTTCTTATTATCTTTAAGCATAAAATAAGATTGTGAAGTGCTATTATAATCAAAATATTGTTATTTTCAAAATAAAATCATTATAAAAGTATTGAAAACACTTCTTAATGATTCTGTTTATTAAAAAAGAAGTAATTTAAATTAAGCTTAGTATTATTTGTATATTTAAAATAATAAAGATAATAAATGTGAAAGCCATACTACTGCATCAATTTTTGTTTCGTATGGACACTTATGAGCTACACAGCTAGGCCATAAAAAAATGATTGCCTTCTACGACCAATTTACTAATGATGTGAAAAAAACAAAAGTTTATTGTAAAATCTCTTTGAGGAAATTCTATGAACCCTGAATATAGCATAAAAGATCAACATGCCCACTTCTTTCTGTCAATATTCTTTATATCAAGAGAAATCTTAATAAAGTGCCAAACTTAAAGCATTGCAACAACTTGAGAAATTAGTTTCATGTTGATAATCATAACCTTTTAAAAAATCATTAATGGTCCCTTCTCCATTTCAATTTCAATAACTGGGACAGTTTTTTTTTAACTAATTCATTTTACATCTTTACAAATATATAGTATGCTCTATCATTATAATGCTATCATACTTTTAAATAATATAGTTCATTAAAACCGATTTTATTGATGTCATTTGTCTTAGGTGACCATATTGATGGTTTTAATTTAATCATGCCTACCATTTTTTGATTAAAATACAACAAATGAAATCATCACAGAGTAGTGCTATTTGAAATTAAGAGTGTACGGTAATCGTAAAACAGTATAATTATTTTACTATCTTTTTAGAGAAGCAAAATTAATTGGTGGCATAAACTGGGTTAAGTGTTGAGGTTACAAGCTATATCTACATTTTATTTTAAAATATATCTCAAACATGGTGGTAGGTAACTTTGATCAATTATTTTAAATAAGAAAATGTGTCTATCTTAGTGGCACTGTTTATTATCCTGTTTACAATATCTAAAATACAACTGTAACAACCAATGGGTGAAAGTTTTTTTTTTTTTTTTCGAAAAATGTTGTTCAAATTTATAGTACATTCTCTATCCATAATATTCGATGATGAAAGCTCAAATCACTCAACTTGGTTTCAATAGTGAATCAACAATAGAAAAAAAATGTGAAACCTAATGCAAAATAAAAAAGCACAGAATGAAAATATTAACAGTAAACCTTGAACTTAAGTGAGAATATTATAAATTAACAAAAACATAAAATCAAAATAATAGAAGTAGCAGGCCTAAACCTCATTAACTTTAGCTGCTTAGATATAAATAAAATGAGAGGTTTACAATCCCATAAATTGTTTTAGTTCTCAGATGATAAAATAGAAACTGGGATTTTATATCCAATAATAATACAGAGCAAAAAAGTGAAGATATTTTTAAATTCATCCTCAATTAGTTTACTGAATGTTAAAAAAACAATCTAAGATATAAAATAATACATGAACTATCTTTTAGACCATTTGTTTAACCTTAGTTCTGTTATGGATCATAGATAAAATATTATGTTAATGATGTATTGGGATAAATAAAGTATGCCAAATATCAATCATATAAATAAAATTATGATTATGATTGTTTTTACTATTTTTTATGCTTAGGGGTTAGATAATACATATAGTTATATTATAAGATGATCTCATCCTCAATTCTGTTTACTTCTTAAAAAGCATCACACATTTTGTATAGTCAGAAAATGTATGTTTTATCAAAATGAAGAGAATTTTATAGTAATGGAATCTGAAAAAAGAAAATTCTCTGAGAACTAGAAATATAAATAAAATTTGATATCAAAATCTGCAGTCACATTTATTATTATTAAAACATGTCGACTAATTAAAAATGTTATGATTCATTAAAAGAACACTTACCCGCTCATTGTCTATCCCTGATTTTGGCGGTAAGTCCGGATGAGAAAGTCTGTTATCACTTTTAGAGTATTTGGAAACATCTGTTTGCCAGTGCCTTAACCTGGATACGTTCGATGTCTGTACATTTGATTCGTGTAGTTCTGGCACAGGTGGCAAAGTATTTTGAAGCCTTGAAGCGTCATCTTTGAAACAAAGGTCTTCAGAAAGCTATAAAAATATAAATCATTTAATCAAATCTTAGCAATAATTTGAAATATTAATTAGCAAATTACAATTATAAAACAGTTCCAATTTTTATATTTTTTAAAAAGCAACGACTGAATTTTGGAATTATCTTACAGGTTTCATGACATTTAAGTAAGGAATAATTGTTTATCTTTCAAGCATTTTAGAGATAAAAGGACCAATTCTTAAAATAGAAAGTGAGGTTTTATTACTGAAGAAGTAAAGATAAATATATAATCATTTATCTAGAAAAAAAATTAAGTGTTCTTGTTACATAATTTTTTAAAATATTGAAAACAAAACCTTCTACTATTACAAAATTCTTCTAAAAAAGAAAGGTCATCTTCAAACTTTACATAGCCAAGTGAAAATACTATAATTTGTGTTATATATAAATAATATGTCTTTGAAAATCAGAAAAGAAATCATATGATTCTGAAAACTAAATATCATAGTTCACATGAGGTTGCTTGTTATAATAATTCCTTGTTATGTGAAAAATGTGTATGGCAGTGTAATCTTGTTTCAGTGATTAGATTTAATAATTCCAATAACATTTGGCTGTTATGTATACACACTAAAATATTTACATATGAGCTGAATGCTAGTGACTTATAACCAATGAAAATTGCAAGCTAAGCTCATTTTCGAGAGGATTTTTTAGAAAAGGAGACCCATATCTTTTTTTATTTTCAGACTCAAAATTCTAGATTTTGACTAATTTCCATATATTAGATCTCCTTAAAACTAAAAAATACATTTTTGGCAATTACATCTGCCTGCAAATTTCATTCGAAAATGCTTTTAGTTAAAATTTAATACTGGGCTCTATCAAATTTTGAGTGAAATTCATTCAGATATATTCAAACAGCCGAACAGGCAGATTACAAGTTAATATGAGAGGTAGATGAATGAAATTTGATATACAGATTTTAAATCTGTATATCCTGATACCTATTTAATTTGGAAACAAATCCTTTAGAGAATCTGTACTTTTACAAACATATAAATGTAGTAGCTAAAAAATGCAATGAATTAAATATATGAAATTTATAAATTTCATTATAATATGCGATTCTGGGTTTCTATTCAAATTTTGGTATCAATCATTTAGAAACAACGCGTCTAAAATTCATTTTCGAGTTCTAATAATAGCATTCCAGGGATTAATTGGAGGGGGGGGGGCATCTAAGGATCATATAAAAATTTATATACAAGGCATTTGTGGCTCTATCTAGGGTTTACAATCTTCAGTGAAAAGGCGGATGACACTTTTATTAAAAAGTTATTCCATCAGGGTGGCAAATCGTAATTTAGGATGAGATGCTTCCGGTATGGTGGTTGGATTCCGTCACCCTTGTTGGGTACACTAATAGGTGGAGGTTGTACTCCTCCCATCGATAACGAGACGTACTTCCTACGGGGAGGGTTGTACCGTGGCCGGTGATATCCATTAGGACTCAACCACAGTTCCCGCCAGTATTGTTGTTGCGGCGGTTCGGTCATTCAGTTTCAAGGTTAAACTATGTGCCTTCGTGGTGAGTCGGAGAGTCTGTCTACGACTTATTTAAGAGTAAACGGGAAATTATTAGGGAAGCCACTACCGCTTGCTTAAAAATGTATCAATGCACTAAGCCACTTTGCAAATATATGTTACTTCAAGTTGCTTTCTTATTACTTCACATCAAATAATAAACCTTTAAAAGTAAGTTAACACATTAAGGACCGCTCACGAATTTTCTCGTTCGTATGATGATTTTAGAACATAAGAGTTTGCCCCAAAACATGCAGTCCCAGGCGTATGTCTTACAGATTTCTTTGCGGTCCTTAATATGTTAATATTTCATGTAATTACATATTTTTGAATTGGTCACGCTTTACATAATCACAAGCATATTTTAATAACGAAATGTACAGCCCTTATTAATAATTAACATTATGATTTTTACTTAAAGTAAATTCTTTTCAATTTTATTTTCATGATGTTTTAAAATACTTAGATTACCAGAACTCGAATGAAAATGTAATTTCGATGGTGCATATTTACATTATTTATATTAACACATATCTGAATGTATATATTACCTCTCTTGCTAGTAATAAATGCATTTCTGATTCAGGTACTCGTAGTAGTCGCCGTGCTTCTTCTAAGCCAACGCCTTGAAGCTGCTGGCCGTTCACAATCAGCAGTTCGTCACCTCTTAGTAACTTGCCGCTCCTGAAAGAAAGAGACAATTATATTAATCACCAATTTTAAACCCTTCTAAAAATGAACTCATTATAATTTTATTTCCACTGTTATCAAACTCAGTCACATCTACTTGGAAATTCTATAGTTAAAAATAATTAGCAGAAACTGATAAATTTTCTGTGTATTTCTTAGAACCTTACTTTCCATATTGTTCACAGCATTTAAAAAATTATTCAGCAAGTTGCTTTAAAAAGCGGAATTTAAGCAACTGTTATAACAATAATTTTATTTGGCTACTTTTCAGTTAGCTAGGTGCCAACGAAAAAGCGTCAATGAAATTTGGCAATTTTTTTGCTTTAAAATCACTGTAAGAAATTCTACAATATTTGGCAATTTTTTGCTGCTGCCCAACTAACGGAAAAGTATCTTTATCTAAAATTTGGCTGCAAAAATAATTCAATTTTTTAAAAAAAAAAATTTACATTTTAATAATATAATTAAAATAATTTTTAATCACTTAACGTGGCTTCAAAACTTATTGTTTCCATTTGTTAAAAAAGGCTGTCATTCTAAATAGAATTGTTAAGAGATGTTTAATTATTATTTTTCAATAATAATTTCAGTTTTTTAAAAAAATATACCACTATAATATTAAAGCTCTAATATCAATATAAGCTTAGTTCAAACAATCACGTTTCTCTATATAGGATATTTTGAAAATAATGATTGCACAGCAGGTGCATTAGAATCAATTCGAGCAAAATTGCAATTAAATGTCATAAACATCGTATGTCATGCCAATTTTCTTTAGAAAGATCCATAATGGATTTCAAAATGAAATTTGCAGGATGTCTTTGAAATGAGTAATAATGAATATGCGTTGTCTCCATTAACAATATCGAGCTTATAACAAATAAATATATACATATAAAATGTATAACTCGCAATACAGCTATAAAATTCCTATTTAATTACTACAAAAAAATTAAAAAGTAGTAGCATTCAGTTTCTGTATTTCTCTTAACAGTTCTGACTATACTTTAAAAATCTATGAAATATTAATTTCGAATCTTTAACACAAAGACACATATATGCTATGAAATTTAAACTAATTTAAATCCAAATTAATTTCCTAACTTTCGATTTAATTTAGCCCATAGTAATTTCAGTCTAAAAATAGTCTCTTATTTCCTGATCCATTCCACTTTTTCTAGTTAATTAATTCAACAGAAGCTTTGTAAAATTGCTGAATCGGCAAAAAGCAGACCAATTCCAAGTGAAGGGATAAAAATTGTCAAGCCAAGCACATTCCTTTAAAAGATCCCTATGATTCCCTTACACGAGATGTAATGTGATTGGCATGCGTCAAAAATCCCTATTAAAATCTAAAAGTATATATTCACAGGGATTATATAATACAAACTGAGCAGTTAAAAAAAGTATTACGATTATGCTGCATTAAATGCCTAAAAGAAGACAATAAATGGAATAGTTTTACCTGTTTTTCATTAAAGAACAAATTTTGCGACGGAGCGACATTTTCAGGCCTACCAACTGTATTGGAACAGTAAACACAAATAACAAACATATGCAAATCTAAATGTTCTTCGGAGCCAATAGTAATCCAGTGACTAGTGTTCACAGATAACACACTAAGTCAATAAGTTGATTATAATGTCTATCGTGGCCAAAGATGGTATTTCTTCTACACGTGAAACGCGTTCGGTTTTCTTTTTGATAACTGTAAGCATCAAAATCAGTAATAAAATTTTGATTATATTTGACATCGGAACAGTCCTTTGTTCCTTCAAACACTCAATGTTAGGAGTAAACAATGTCATTAAAAATTCAGAAGCAAAGCTTTAATGTAAGCTATTTGTATTAAATACTGGTATAAAAAATCAGAGAAATTATTTTTAAGAGTATCTTGTAACATCATTAATTAATCAAAATCGAACTGATAATTACTGAAAGAATGAGGTTGCCTTAAGTATCTTATTGCTGCCGCTTCCAATGATATTAAAGACAGAAAATTTTATTCGTTATAACGACAAATTAAGAATTTATTTCATTTCTCATAAAAATTTATTGCAGTAAAAAAGAATAAAATACCTCGAAATGTCATCTATGACAAAATAAAATACAATTTTCTAGTGTTAGCAATTTATACTCGACGGGTTTTTTTATAACGTCATAAAAATGTATTAAATCAATTTTGGAATTCCGAATGGCACGATTAAAAACGTTAAAATAAAAAAAAAATTCCATTAATCTCGCTTTTGGCACAACATCAAACACATTTATAAAATATCTTATATTTAATATATCCAT
This sequence comes from Argiope argentata, assembly GCA_026289955.1. NCBI lineage: Eukaryota > Metazoa > Arthropoda > Arachnida > Araneae > Araneidae > Argiope > Argiope argentata. Next base: position 26,527,342 of record JAOUZG010019159.1, on the reverse strand, counting down.
CATATTAACTATTCATGTTATCAACATAAAAGAGAGATAAATATCGAGAAAAATATTCTTTATGTAATAAGAATGTAACCTGATAGAGAAGTCATTACTAATTTAAACTTTAATCTAATTTTTCTAATTAAAAATTAAGCATTGCGTTGAATATTTCAAGAATTTATATGCTTATTCGAAAGAAATTTTCGATTAAACCTTAAATCATGTTTTGTATCTCCAGGCATATAATGATTGTAAGAATAGGGCTTTTTTTATTTAAAAAGAAACATTCATTTTAAAATATATAATACATTAAATATATATGATTCATCTGAGGATAAAATAATTTCAAAACCTTTTGATAAGAAAAATAAATTTTTATAAAATGTTTTTGTTGACTTAATTATCGTTTCTTATTTATTGAGAAAAAAATTCGTAAATTAAAGAAAAATAAGTGGTACGTTAGTATAAAAGTTGTCTTTTATTAATAAACGAAACTTGCTAATCCTCGTATCTCGAAACCCATTGAAAGAAAAAAAGCGATCCATACCTGAGTATGGATTATTAAGTCCATTTGGATCCTACATTTAGCTGTCAATCCCTTGGATTAAAGTTTGATGTTATTTGTGTAAGATATAACTGAATCTTAAAAAATGTCTTAAAAGCTCTTTTCTATTACTCTTTTTTTGACCCCCGCGTTCTTGCTATTATACTGATACTTTGGTCTCGAATTTAATTATATTAACGTTTCGTTTTAAAGTAACATTACAGCTATTTTGAGATGCATTTCGTAATTTTGAATCGTGGTCAAATGATGAGGACGACACCTGAGTTGGCACCTCCTCCCCAAACTTCCACACCACACCTGCGAAAGGCCATTTGCTCCTAATGGGTTTAACGTGGATCAGGTTCTCTTACACGACGTTTTTTCAGTGTAATCGGGTCTCGAATCTACGACCCTCCGATTCAGAGCCCGAGGCCTTAACTGCTGTCCCGATTTTTAATAAGGAAAACCTAAATTGAAATTAGCCTCTTTTTTTGTATTTATTTCCGTGTCCCTTATTCTATTTCGATAAAACTTTTTTTAATGTAAGTTTTTTTCCTTTATGAAAATATTGTAAAAAAAAATTTTTTTAATCTATAATTCACATTTGAATTTTTTTTTTTTTTTTTTTTTTTTTTTTGAAGAAAAAGAAGCTTAAACGTACAACTAAAAATTCATAGCTTTTGTTTTTTATTTTTAAATACATACTCAAAAAATATTTTTGTCATTCTTCATTCAGAGTAAAATGAACTATTATCGTAAATTTCAAGACAATTCATTTATATAATAAAAGAGTGCATTTCATATTATAAAGATTTATTTCTTTTTTTCACCAGCAGGAAAGGACTGGATCTAATTTTCTAGAATATTCAGAATTTGCGTTTTGTTCCTATTTTTTATCATGATCACTTTCCAAAATTTTATGCCTATATCACAATCTGAGTTATCTTCATTTTGTCTATCATTAGGTAGGCTTATGAAAAGACCTTTGAAACTCGGTTTCTCCCTATCGTAGACATTTGTAGGTGTAGCGGATAGCGCTAGGCCCGAACTCCCAATCTTATGGTAAGTAGCCGCGTAACAAATCCGTTAGGCCAAAAGTGCACTTCGGTCCGAAGGATGTTATCAGGCTTATATGTATAGCAATCACCACAACATCAAAAGAACCTGAAACATTAGCACATACAGAGGTAAATTTGACCCAAACTTGTAAAAAATAAGATACATTGTTCTGATTTTCTTTTTCTAGTTCCTCTACGAAAGTAATAGGCGAAAACTTTTATAAATTCTTAGAAAGTATTAATAAAAAATAAATTATGGGGTCAAACAGACCCCCCATGAGTGTGCTGATGGGTTAGTGTCAAAAATAAGCATTAATTGTCATGAAATGACCTAAAAATGGCAAAATAATTCTGAATTTTAAAATTAAAATCTGGGGAAAGCAATAAATGTTATTACCAACATTTCACCGATACATTAAAATTTCTACGGCTGAGTTACTTTTAACCTTAAAAAAGATTGTTATATTCAAGAATCATTATCTCAAATCTTCTTATCACCTCAAAATATTTTATCTAGAACTCAGACAAACCGGAAACGTTGATTACACTAGCAATTACTAAGAGCGGTTAGAGCTTTTTAAAAAAAATGATTGTAACGTTTTTATCCTCATTTACGACAGGAAGTCTTGAAGTTTAAAAAATGGACGCACCATAAAATACCGGGTAATATCAAGAATAAAAATTCTTCTGAAAAGATTGTCCGAAATATTATTGCTTTGAAAAGTATACATCCGTTTAGTAAAAAAAAGAAAAAAAGATACCAGCTTTGTGGTTGAAAAATCCACAGAAATCAAAGGAAATTTACCATAAAGGATTACTATTTTCTTAATGGTAAAATCATTCTTTAAAAGGGAAAGTTCAGGAATTAGCATTCTACTTTTTATTTTCAATGAGCCTTTCTAATCAGATATTTTGCATAACTTAATAAAATATTTTATAACAAGTGAGTAAACGATGAATTTCTTTATCGCTAAGTTAAAAAAAAAATAAAGAGATAAAAATAATGATAGCTGATAGAAATTGTTTAGAACACATTCTATAACTGATTGGATTATAAGTGAGACAAATACTGATTTGTGTTTACTATGCCAAAAGAAATTCTCAGTCCGTCCCTCCGTCTATTCAGTTATCTTGAAATGTATGGAAAAAAATAAAACTAAATTATGGAATCTTATCTCTATTAATAATAAAGATGAATGTGTGTTGGCACCTTATAGGTCACATCGTTTGACTTAGATCTCCAAACTTGACATATATATATATTGGAAAATAGAAACATGTATCTAACATGCAATAGAAACATGTAAACATGCATTTTTAAATTAAATAGTTAAAAAGTGAAGTGCAATTTTAACGTTTTACCACGATAATTTCCACACATCCTACAGCACAAAATTGATTTCTATCTTTTTCAATTACATAACTTTTTTTAATGTAAATTTTTCTTCTTTTAATTTTTTCTAATATATTTTAAGCTTATATTACAAAAATAAATCTTACATTTAAATATTATATATAAATATATATATATATATATATATATATATATATATATATATATATATATATATATATATATATAACCACTTTCATCTCTATTGTTAATAACCAAGAAAATAAATACGATTTACTTTTTCACGTCAAGCTTAAAAAATACTTTATAAAAATTTTGAAATTTTGTCATGCTTCCAATTAAAGTTTAACTTCAAAATAAAACAGTGACGAAAATGTTTTAAAACGCCCATTTTTAAAGATGTATGCTCTTTATTAGGGTATATACAGAAATTGACTTTTTGTGAAAAAAATAGTGTAGGGAAAATATTTCATTTAATTTACATAAAATAACAGAAAACAGATTAATGCCAAAGTCAAAATATTAAAAAAAATTATGGATTATACATACATATTGCTTACACAAAATAACGAAAACTCAAATAAAAATTTCAAATAATATTTATATTATTTTTCACTAATTTTAATTTCTTCTAAGAAAACAGGATTTTAAAAAACACAAATTATCCATTGAACGGTGGTTAAGTCTTAATCTCATTTTGGACACATTATTGCCTGATAATGAAAATACTCTCTCACCAGCTTCTCAGCTTAGTTTTATAGTTTTGATGGCATCAAATAACCAATACAAGTTCTTTGTTCTTTTATTCGCTGCTTTGAATGATGAAAATACAGCTTTCAGTGACCTTGGATTTGGAAGTTTTTCTTCAGTGTCTTCAAGAAACTTACGAATCGATTTTTAAACAGCTTCTTTTAAAAAGCATTACTTTGATTAGTAGTTTCTTTGATTTGCTCTATATCAGAACCGGTTTCCACATAAAAATTTGGAAATATTATAGACATATAATATCTTTCCAGATAACTTATTAATTTTTAACAAAAAAAGTAGACAAAAATTAATTAATTAATTTTTCCATAATTTTATAAATTCACCAAACCGTTTTTCAAATGTGACAAATTTACCTTATAAAATCGGTTTTCTTAAAACCGAGTTTGAAAGACCTTCTAACCCTACTGCTTATAATTCAATTATAAAGATGCAGACAAAAGGTTAGAGCAATGTATTGCACACTAAACAGATCGGCGTAAAACTTAGGAAACTATTAAAATGTGAAAGTTTAAAATCATTTTGTTAAAAAGTCATGATGTCAAAAAAAAAAATGCAGGCATGGTTTAGGAGGAAAAAAATTGAACATCATAAAATAAGGAATTCTGTCACATTGTTTTATCAACTATGAATTGTGTCACATTAAACGCAGATATATGAAATAAATATGCCGAATTGAGTGATAAAATGAATAAACTTATTTTTAAAAAATGCTTGAGATATCAAAAAATATTGTAGAATTGTTACATAAAAGAAAATTAATTTATCTGAAGAATGCTAAAATCCGATTCCAAAAATGTTGAAATCTCCATTTCGGTAAAAATGTGTCATGCCTATGCATTTCATAGAAATTTTTAACAACTATTGATTCTGGCAAAACAATTGGTCAACATTTAATATTAAACTTTCCATTGCATATTTCGGTAGTATTTTGCGTTTTTATGTGAAATTCAAATCCAAAAATAGTGTTAAAAGGAATTTCATCATTGGTTCTTTTTATCATATCAGAACATGATGTTGTTTTGGGGATAAGGTTTATGGCGTCAACAAAAATCCGTAGGCGGAAAATTGAAATTTTATTATCTTCTCGAGCATCTCAGAAAAATCAGCTTTAATAACGCGTTGACATTGCATTTGCAAAAGCTCTGACTAAAAAAAAAAGTTAATGACTACAACAAATAAAAACTAGAAAAATGTCATTTTGGGGACGTGATTATATGAAATGAAATAAACTGGAAATGAGATATTTTTTAAAACAATCAATGCGAGACAAATTTTTTTGGATCGTTTGCATTACTAAAGTGACTCATTCAATGAAATAATTGAAATGAACAAAAACATAATTTAACTTGCACGAGCACGTGGTCCTTGGCCGTTCAAGAAATTATGTTTTGACATGATACATTGAAATTTGCATAGCAGATTTCATTTCAATCTTTTTTTCCACCAAACATGGGTTTGGGTTATATCAGGCAAAAGATAATGCATTTCCGAAGTTTTTATCGTTATATTTATTCTTATATTTTTCATTGTGTGCACAAGTGACTTCAGTAAAAAATCCAGACCTGTAACTACATTTTAAAAATATATATATTCGAATATATTGGTTTAATTTATTGGTTAATCAATTAAGAAACATTGGGCTTTACGTAATTTACTTTAGAAATTACATTTCGTTGCATATACATTCATTAAAAGAGTCCTGGGAATTATCTAATCTCTTTCCTATTAAATTTGGCTTTATCTTTTCTTAATTAGAAAGAAAAAGACAAATCGAACCAATGAAATTGGTGGATGAAATTAAATGAAATTGAATTATTTTGGTTATAATAGGATAAAATAAAGGGAAGAAAAAAATTTAATTAAGATTGACGCATAAAATTTGGGAGTGAATAAAAAAAGTCACGGAAACCTTATTTTGGCATAATAATAATTGGCTAAGTGATTGCTAAATTAAAGGTTCTAAATGAATTCTTTTAATTTTGAAACATCATATATTTTATAGATCATATTTTAGTTTAACTGTATTAATGTACCGTTTTAGATCTTTCGTGGGCATTAGGAAGATTACACCCCACCTACATTATCTTGCAACTGTGTCAGATATTACAATTCTTCAAAAAAAGAAAAGAAGTTTTGTTAGCTTCCAAGCAAAGAATTGTGTAGTTCCATATGTTGTTGTTGTTGTTGTGTCAAATGGCACTTGCCATGGACAAGCCCGCTGCTGAACCCAGCAGCAGATTCAAGCCGAAAGGAGCGTCTCTTGTATTTGAGTAGGGCCAAGAGTACGACTTTGCTACACACTCACCACATTCGCTTGCACAACCCCTTTTTACAGGAGGGCACATTCACACATCTCACAGATAGCACACAGAAGAACAACCATGCCCGAACCGGGACTCGAACCCGGGACTTACAGAACACGAGGAAGACGCGCTACCTCTGTGCCAGCAAGCCGGCGTAGTTCCATATTATGAGTGCTTAGCCAGCATGGGAAATCACATATTAATAAGGGCTCCCAACTACAGATGACGTTGTAAACAGGGACAAGAAAAATGGACGCACTACATATGTGCAGAATGTGATATGCTTTTGTATATTGTAGCATGGCTCTCAAATTTTCATGGTAAAAAATCAACATTAAATTTAATTTTCTTCGTATGCATATAATTCCATAGGAAGTATATTTCTTTAAATACTACTTTTTAATAATCAATAAACCTTAAAAACGGGGAGAAATTCAAAAGGGAAATAAATGGCACATGAAAATGTAAAGCAACACTAGGGCTGTTTGGGGAAGTACCCACAATTTCAAACCTCGGTGAGATGACGAGGACAACACCTGAGCTGGTACCCCTTCTCCAAACTTCCACGCCACACTAGTAGCTTTTAATAAACTTATAATTAAAAGTGAGTGGCCCGACTTGCTTACAGAGCGGTTTGGTTGAATCGGTCTTGAATTTGAAACACTCCGGTTTTGATGCATAGCCCAGTTACAGTGATAGATTTAAATATTGAAATTCTTGGCTGTGGACATATAAGATCTTTCTCTTAATAATCATAGCCATTCATACTGTCGAATTTCCGCACATTTTTTAACTTGTGCGTGCGTGCGCGTGTGTGTGAGAGAGAGAGAGAGTATTGTATTTCACTGTGATTCACATGCCCATCACCCATGTTAACATGGCAACGAAAAAAAGGTTGTGTTGTAGAATCTCTGTATTATTATATTAATAATCAAATAATCATAAGAAAAACATTGGAACATGATCAATTATGTTAAATAAAACGCCGATATTATCCTACAATTTTATCTTTCTCATAATATTTTTTTCAAATTTCATTATTTGACAATTGGGGAAATAAAGTTTTCTAATCCATTTTCAGCCATTTCTACTAGACAAGGTCTTAGGAAGCTTGTCTACTTGGAAATCCACCATTGTTAGACTATATTAACACTCCGTTTCAAAACAACGGAAGGTTTGTTTGGTGGCAGACTACATCTTTTTGAACCGATATCAGATAAACAGTCAAGCTGACGTCCAAATCTCAAACTCCCACGATACGTCAGTGAGAAGATACAATGCATCGTAAAATTTCAAAAATGAAATTTTTCTTCCTCTCCCACTCAATTTTTCTTATTAAGGGGATCAAAGTTCTTTTCTGCAGAGTTTTCACGTTAGTACACCAGGAAATGAATTGGCAGACAATCTAAGAAATCTACTACCAGTATATTAAAATCTCCAATCAAAGACCTAAAAGCCACGTTAAATCCAGTTTGCATTCAAAAGGGCAAATCTAATGGGATCTTACAAAGATAAATAAACTTAAAACATCTAATCGTCAGTTGGCTCTCTAATATAAAATGTGACATAATTTTTACTAGATTAAGAATTGGCCGCACACGGCTCACACATAAACATTTGTTGTTGGGGGAACCTTCACTCCGATATACAGTATATCAGTGTCCCATGATGGTTCTTCACCAGAGACAAACGGGAAGTTGTCCGGGGCCCCCACATCATAGGGAGCCCCCAAATTGAATAGAAAGTTTATTTTACGTTTTCTTCTTCCTCAATAATGAAGTTTGGTTCTTCATTACTAAAGTAATAGAGCACAGAAGGGCCCCCAAAGAAGTTTTTGCCCAACGCCCCAATTAAGCAAGTCGGGCCCTGTTCTTCACATCTTCATCAATAGAATGTCCACAATTTAACAATTCGGCACCTTTATGCACCTAACATTAAGCCGTAGGATTTCAAGTTGGACACCCGATTTCACCAAAAAACTGTCGTATAAGGGGGTCAGTTGTTCGTTAAATCTTTCATGGCCAAACGTCTTTCCAATGGTGCGGTGTAGAGATGGGGGGATCAACTCAGGTGTCGTCCTCGTCATCTGACAGCTGTTGGAAATTACGAAGTGCGTCCCAAAATTACTCTAGCGTTGCTTTACAACGAGACGTTAATATAACTAAACTAAAATAATTAAACTCATAAAATTCCCATCTTTTAACCTTTTAAAAAGGGATCGGTTTTTACTACTTGATTTGGTTCTTAAATCACTTTACGATTGTGTTTTACTTCTTGATTTGATTCTTAAATCACTTTTAAATTGTGTTTTACTTCTTGATTTGATTCTTAAATCACTTTTAAATTGTGTTTTACCGAGCTATCAATTTTTGTAGATTTTACGGATTGACAGGTGCAGGAAAATGACGCAATTTAGAAACAAGTTTTCAAAATAAAATTAAATCTCGCCATATGTTTGACACAACTCATTTAAAAATGGTTCTTGCGCCAATAAACTCCATCACACCAGCCCAAACTTTCTTAGCAATGGCAACTAATTAAAGCAAATAACTGTAATAAATTAACGGTGTGATAACTGTTTCAAATTTTTTTTATTAAATCTAAGAATAAATTAATTTCCAACTCTTATCAAATAAAGATTAGAACGTGATTTTAACAATATTTCAAACTGAATTTATTTGCATGGGTAAAATTTAAAAAAGAAAAAACAGAAAATCGAATGCAAAAATTTTATCTAGTAAGTATAAGAATTATGGGAGTATACATCAGATAAGCAACCCTAGGAAGCAGTCAGACATCCTATTTTGGTTTAATCACAAAGAATACACAGATTAAAGAGGGATTAGTTTTTATCATGACATGAGATTCGTAAGCATTTCTGTAAAAGCAATCGTTACGGCTGTAAATTTATGTCCTTGAAAATGACATTACGTGTAGCTTTTGTTAACTCCGTGTCCTTTTCTGAGCTTAGATCCGCAACAAACACGGAAATATTTGATATTCCTACAAAGCTCAAACAGATAACATGCCATAAAATGTTTTTTTTTTAATTTAGAATTCCGCTCATACTTACATATTTTATTTGTTCGTTTATAACTCTGAGAATAACAAAAGGAATGTGTTGTAAGATAATACATCCGTATTGGTTTTACTGCCGAATTTATTTCAAGTGAGAAAAAAGAATTTTCCTTAAGAAGTCCGTCAGTTTTAGTTTTTCAATATCCATACAAAGAGATGATTGTATATCTGATTGCTTTTTTTAGTTTAAATTTAAATTGCTAATTTCTGAAAGAAAGTTTAGTTTATTTGCATTAATTCCCCGTTTCGAAATTAAGCAAAGGTTTTTTTTTTTTTTTTTTTTTTTGAAGCGGATCTTATTACTGCATACCTGACCACATGATTTTTTTTTCATTCAGACGACAAGGACACTATTTCCCACCCCCAAAAAATGCGCATTTTATCCTATTATCTAACTTTATCAAGCTGGGACTATCTTTCGCGTTTGAATTATGACTATTACCTTTTATAGACCTTTTTTTACCCCTCATTCCGCTCTGAATATTATATTTTTGAGGTAATATTCAAGACCGAAATAAGCTCTATAGGGATAATTCTATAGGAGAATTAAGTCTTGTAGAGTAATTATAGGCTTACAATTCCGTATTTTTTTATTGGCTGTGTGTGTGTGTGTGTGTGTGTGTGTGTGTGTGTGTGTGTGTGTGT
>JAOUZG010019159.1:26480222-26503722 GCA_026289955.1 Argiope argentata | reverse complement strand
AATTATTGCTACACCAATTATTGATAGTGTCAGTAAAGTATATATCGTTTTAAAACAGTTTTTTGTTGTTGTTGTACAACTAAATCAATAAAAAATGCTAAATTTAATACACAATTAGACCATGATAAATGAAAATTGCCATTTTTTCGGTAGTCCAGCTACTCATTCGCATAAAATAATGTAGGATGCCAAAGAAAGATTCCCCCATCTTTTACTACTTCACTGATTTATTTATAAATTTTTTTCAGTTAATTAATATCTTCTAGGAATTTAAATTCAGTTTTCGGTATTTAAATTAATATCTGATTTCTATAGCTTTCTGTTAATTGGATTTAAAACAAATCTTTTATTCTCCACTTATTCGTTTATTTTTATATAATCATTATAACACAGTTTTTAAATCACACACGAATTATTGTCTAATGGCAGGAAGGGTAAAAGTAATTTTTTTATCGCAATATTTTCTTCCATATTCCATCTAAATCATTGATTGAAATCAATATCAAGTTAATAATTAATCATATTTTTATTAGCTGTCTTAAGATTGTGAGTAAATTAAATTTTATTCAAACTTTATTTTTCTTCTTTACTTTTTTAAAATGGTTTGTGAATAAGAAGATTAAAAGTTGCAATAATGAAAGAATTTCTGCAAGAAAGAAGTAATATCAATTTCTGGTATTTTTTGAGCTTCATGTTATATATATATATATATATATATATATATATATATATATATATATATACACACTCTTTTTTCGATGCAAGAAAAATATAATCTTGACCATCAGGTTTCTTGGTTCAGTTCAAGACAGAAGTAGTTATTTTGATCTCAAATGAACAGAACATCGTTAACAAGATATACGATGGGGATGGGACGGAGTTGTCTTCAATTTGTTAGTACTTTAAGGGCAACTTCCGGCAAGCATACCTCCCTTTCTTGCCATTTAAACCTGCAAAATATGAATAAATAATAGTAGCTAGCCCGCAAATATGTGTAAAAAATTGGTGCTTGGTTTTACAATAAATATCTAGAGAATGCAACAGACGACTTAAACGTTTTTCTAACAGATGAGCAAAACGTTACGAGAAGGGGAGAATGTAATAACTGAAAAATGTAACTTTTTGCCTATAAAGCCAAAACGTATGTTCATGCTTCAATTGAAGTTTCCCTTTCATACAACATTATGATAGTTAATTTTTTGAGACATATTTTCCTCAGAAATAGTAGTTTTTGTGAAACCTTTTACCTAGAATTAGCAGTAGTAGAAAATATAATGTTGTGTCCAGATATAAAATTTTGTAACCCCCGTAACGTACCTCAAATAGTAGTTTTTGTGAAACCTTTTACCTAGAATCAGCAGTTGTAGAAAATATAGTTTTGTGTCAACAAACAAAATTTTGTCGCTCCGTAACGTACCTCAAATATTAGATTTTGTTAAGCATTTTGCCTAGAATTAGAAGCACTAGAATATATAATTTTGTATCAAGAAATAAAATTTTGCAACTCTCTAATGTACCTCAAATATTAGATTTTATGAAACCTTTTACCTAGAATTAAAACTAGTAGAAAATATAATTTTGTTTTAAGAAATAGAATTTTGTAGCTCTGTGATGTACCTCACCTTTTGACGTATGTATAAAATAAAATTTGGTAGATGTATGTATTCATAAAAGTATTTTAAACCCATTTCAAACGTTAAAAACAATTTAGGAAATTTATAAAAAAAATATTTTTTACAAATTTAGGAGTTGAATTTTCATATATTTCTTACGGTTTTCCGAAAACTTGAAGAATACTTCTTAGGGTCCTTCGCCCTTTCTTTTTTCGACAATCTCTTGAATTTAAACTAACGTTCACTAAACTTTAAAATATTTAGAATAAAATTTATTGTTACAAGTACGTTAACTTATTTACCACCTGTTGGAAATGCACCAGAAGACGAGAGTACCGAATTAAAGCGTGCTGAATGAACGAGGAAAAGATAAAAAGAAATCGTTCCTTTTTCCATAAAAGATAACAACAAAAAAAATCGAAAAAGGGGCAATTGGGAAATCAAGTTGCTTCAGGTTTCAGAGTTTGATTGCAACGGTTTCTTAAACGCTTGAGAGAACAGCTCGACATTTCGAGCTCGCCTTCCAAATCTGCTCCGGGGGCAAAATCGCATTCTTCGTGAGATTCGATGTCGCTTGTTTTCCACAACAGCTGCTTCCCTCCGATAGGTCACGAACTCAAATAGGGCAAACCACTTTCCCCGCGCGAAAGTGGAAAATGAGAATTCCTTTTGTGTTGGAATAAAAGTCGGTCAGAGATGATGATTCCCATCCCTTTGACTGCACCCATCTTCAGAGAGGAGTTTTACAACTTCCTTTACTCGTTGGCGAATACGAGGGTGTTCTTGTTAGCTCTATTGTAATTATTTCTAGAATCAACACCACAATTCCTTTCCCGATATCCCACTGACATTTATTGCCTATCATCGGGCCGGATTTCTTCTCCATTACGATTGATGGAGAGGTCTTTGTGTTCATGTGGAACACGTGCGGCTACTCATAAAACAGCGCGGAAGGAAGACGTTGCCATTGAGAGACAGGTGCTGTTGTAAATGTTGCTGAACTCGTTGAATTTTTATTTGAAAAGAACCATTTAGACGCCTGTTATTAATTTGCTGCAAAGATGGATAAATGCTAATTCTGGTCACTGACGAAAGATTTCTGATTATCATATTTTTGTTTATTAGCAATATCTGGAAGACCAAGCTTAGTTAGACACTTTTTTATTGTCTTTTATCAGAGAAAATATTTAGATACGAATCATCACCTACTTATAAGAAGATTTTTAAATCTAACCTACATATGAATTAATGACTACATATGAATGAATAAATTTATGAATAAATAAATTTAAAAAAATGAGTTTAAATAATTTTAAAAAAGGAGGCGTGCAGTAGCTTCTGAGGGTAGTCATAGATAGACTGTCTGATCTGCCACGAAGACACACAAATTAACGATAAAACTGAATAACCAGACAGCGGCAACAGTAACACTGGCAGGAACTGTGGTTGAGTCCTAATGGCCGTCACCGGGCGCGGTAAAACCCTCCCCACAGGAAGTACGTCCCGTCGTCGATGGGAGGAGCCTAACCCCCACCTATTTGTGTATCCGCCGGGTTGGCGAGATCCAACCACCATACTAGAAGCATCTCATCCCCAATTATGAGGTGCCCCTGAGGGATAGCGTCTGAGGGTAAGTTATATAACAAACTCTCCGACCCGCCACGAAGGCATACGAATTAACCATCGACACTGAATGACCGGACCGCCCCAACAGCAAAATGTGGGAACTGTGGTTGAGTCCTAATGGCCGTCACCGGCCAAGGTACAATCCTCCCCGAAGGAAGTACGTCCCATCATTAATGGGGGAGCTTAACCCCCAACTGTTTGTGTAATCCAACCACCATACCGGAAGATTCTCATCCACAATTACGAAGTGCCCTCCGAGGGAAAGATTCTGAGGGTATGGACCCCTGAGCACCCGAGGGCAGAAGTTTGACTTCTAGCTCACACACGTCACAAACACTTTTTTCGGGACGGACTTCATTCACGCATTTCATTCATTCATCCACATATCGCAATTTAGGTCTGGAACAGAGAACAATCACCTCAGACTCAGTATCACCGGCAGTATTACTCTCGACATGGAGGACTTTTTGACCATGACAGATTTAAGTGCAACAGTCACCACACACAAGGAGAGTCTTCGGCTGACGGGTTCGCCCAAGGGATGCGAATCGAAAGTTCTACCAACCACGCTATCCCGGTCCAGTTTTTCTATTATTAATTACATTTTTGAATTCAGTTTTACCATCGTGAAATTGAGTCCGAGATGATGCTAAATGATATCATAGGCATGATATCAGATAGAAAAAAACTCTAATAGTAATTAAAAAAATGTGAAAATCTCGTTTCTTTAAGTAAGAAACATATATAGATAAACTTTAAAAACGAAACCTAATTTAAACATAAAATTTGATACAAATCATTAGAGTATCTTACGAAGTACACGAAATAAATTTGTATATATACAAAAATTAGTTGTTAAAAATTATAAAATTTGGACACATCAATCAGTCAATATTAATGTAAATTTGACTAAACATCTTTTGATTAAAAAATTGGGACAATCCAAGCAAGAAGCAGAATCTCTTATAACTGATAAATATTCGGTTATATGTGTTAAATGAAATATAATAAAAGCTAGCTCAAAAACTTATCTCTTCGGGATAAAAGCCATCATTAGCCTCTCATTTACACTTTATCTAAATTGCCAATAAATCCTTAACAGGAAAACTATAATGTAAACATTTTTAATACAGAACCTTAATTATTATGTACTCGCCATTAATAACCTAATGTATTATTTAATACATTAGGCCAACGACACAAAGTATTTCCTCGATTATGCGAAACTGATTTTTCTAAATTTGAAACTAGCTCAAATAACCGAGGATCTATCGTTTTAGAAAACAGAATTTATACTTCATCGAAACTACACATATTAAAACTCTTTATGAGCGAGAGGAAAATCTTTTTAAGCGGGAGAGATTTCATCTGTTTTTAGCTTATTATGCTTTATTGCCTGTAATTAAAATGGTTATTAAAAGATCTTATCATGCAGTCAATAAGACATGATGCCACACATAGTCGTCTTGCATTTTAAGAAATATATTGTAAATCTACATCAGCTATAAACAATGCGACTAATAGGTCAGCAGCTGTTTCCGATGTTGCTGTGCAGTTCAACGTCATTTATAAGATAAAAAATTAATTATTTATAAATAGATTAATTTATGTAACATCCGAAAATAAATTATTAATAATTTAAAAAATAAATACGAAATAGAAAAATTTTTAAAAACTAAGTCAATACATCTTTATGGAACTAGAATTTTATGACCAAAATTCTTTTCATTTTAATGTAATTGAAACTGACTTTATTAAAAAAAATATTAAATTTAAATACATATTTAATACAAAACTATTATTACTAAACTACTTTATGGAACTAGAATCTTATGAACAAAATTCTTTTCATTTTAATGTAATTGAAACTTACTTTCTATATATAAAAATAAGTATTAAATTCAAATACATATTTATTTAAGTTCTTCACTAACAGAAGCTAAAATTTAGAAAACATTTTTTCGAAACAGTTTCATTCCTTACTTAAAGAACTTTTGAAAACTATGCATTAGTTTGTTATTTATTGAAAGTTTTCGTATTTATTAAAATTAATTTTCGAACCACTCTTAATAAATTAATATTTAAATTTTTGATCAAAGAAAAGAAAAAGCTTACAATTACCATAAAATATTTACATAAACTTTAGCTTTACCATAACATAACATAAAGAATACTAAATAATTACCATATACATAATTATACAGAATACTAAAGAAAAAAACTATTATCTATTAGAAAACAAAAGTATTTGATAATTTTAATTTCAATATTAAAAAAAGGAAATTGAGCTCAATTTCCACATAAAAAGAAATAATGCTTATTCAAAATTATTTTTTTAAAAATACCTGTTCATACATCAAGTAGGTCAATCATGTTACAGCCAATCAAACAACTTTTCCATTTTAAGCTCAGACACAAATAATTAGAAAAAACGAATACCTGAAACTGATATCCAATAAATCAATTACATGAAATAGTATCTTTTTGTATCAAATAAGGAATCTAACTTAAAGAAAATTCATTGAATGACACTATTAAGCAAAATTATTTTTGCGTGAAATCATGCTGGTGTGTTCGTTAACACAACTTTAGCGGCTGGTAACCTTCGAAAACAATGCGGGCGATGATCCATATAGAATGTGACGAAATACACTTTTGCTTATTTCATCTCAACAACAAAAATTGGGACAGGAATTCCTTCTTTTTTTTCTACCACAAAGCCGAAAGCTTCCATTGCAAACTTTAAATGTTGAATTGCTGAGGTATACCGTTTAAGGTTAGATTATTTATAGTAACTAACACAATACTTTCGATTACTTGAAATAAAAAAAGGCCACTAATTAAACTTTTTTCGAAAAATAATTAGATGCATTTAACATGTAATAAATCAAATCCCATCTTCGGAATGTTGATTATTTACAAAGATTTAATATATCCGAATCCAAATCATATTTATTTAAGATGGTAGAAAATATATACATAATATTTTTGCGGATTAAATAGAGGGTATTAATGCTAAAAATGTGCAAAATTTATGATGGACTAGCCGCCTTTGGCGACCAGTCGGTTCTCTAGTATTAATGCTCGCTAATATTTTATGTAGCTGTGTCTCATAAGAGGTTTTTCACCAAAATATTCTTAAACCAAACACATTTTGATAATCATATAATTCATTTATAGTATTATTTATTATTATTTTCTTCAGATGATCTGTTCACTGTACTACTCATCTTTCTCTTTCTATCGGAGCAATGATTGTCCCGGAATTGATATTTTACTTAAATGGTGGAGGGAAAGGTCTAAAATCCTACGTTTTCATAAAATAATGAGATTCAAATTTTCATAAATGTAAACACACTAAACAAATAAAGACACAATTGGTTTTCAAGAGATGCAAAAACTTAAAAACAGCTTGGAAAATGCCTCGCACAGACGAAATAATAATGACACACACACCCTTCTTTTCTTTTCTTCCCTACTTTTCTTTCTATAAACCCTTTTTTTTTTTCCTTTGTTATTACTTTTTTTTCCCTGCCCAGACTGAGCAGGCATAGATTAAATATTCATACCGACTAATAATAAAAGCAACTATTTTCTTTCTTTTTTAAACATCCCGTTATCTATGAATGAAAACCAACTGACTTCGCGCATTTCTTTCTAAACAAATCATAATTTATTACTTCCTGCTATCTCACTCTGTTGGTGTGGGGGAAGGAAATGAAGATTTTTGGCGGGAAAGTAAGAAAATTGTCGTTTTAACTATTTTCCTCGCGGTTTTTTCATTTTTTTCTCTCCATAAGAACCATCCTGGAGTCTTAACGAATATATTTTTAAAAAATTAGCCGAATCGGTCAGGCCGTTCTCCAGCTTTGTGCTTAGCAACGCATTTCGAGTTACATTTTTATTAATATAGATTATTATATAAACGGATAAGATGGATGGATTATTTATATAAACTAACCAAGAATTCAAAAAAAATTATTTCAATTAATAGAGAATTTCACTTAGTTTTAATATCCAAAGATTTCAAATGTGCACCTTTCTGTAGCACGAGAAATGTCTGAACGGTAATTGAGTTTCTCTCCAAGTGAGTCCACCATATCAAGAGTTATTCCACAGATTTCATGAATTATACGTTTTTCAAATACATCCACAATTTTAATTTTTTTAAAATGTTCAATGGATTTAATTCTCCTGAGAAAAAAATTTAATAGTTAAATCCGGAGATCTTGGAAGCCAGACGATCGAGGTGCCTTTTCCTATCCAACGCCCAGGAAATGTCCAATTCAAAAACTCGGTAACATCTCTATGATCGTGTTACGGAGTGTCATTTTTTTTTCTTTGAACAAGATACTTAGGGACTTGTGGATTAAGAAAAATTTCTAGCATGTTAAGATAAATGTATAACCTGTTTTAAAATACACAATTTCATAATTATAAAATTAACTTTTAGAATTTTTAAGCCCAATCGTCCGATATTTTGGAAAGCCTTATCTAGAAGAGTAATTAAAAAACATATTCCTTAATATTTAAGACATTTTTATAATTAAGACAAATTTCTTTTAATATCTTTACAGTTATCATGTTTTTACAATACAGTTTTACAAGAAATAATTATTAAATGAACATTTGGAACCAACTGATCGTATAAACTACAAACAAGCAAGCAATTAAAAACAGAAAAAGATTCTTTGATCTTTCTTTCAATTACGAAAAGTTTGTTTCAGGAATTAAAAGACTACATACTTTTTTTTATAACGAAGCAAAACAATCCTCATTAATTTTGATTGGAAACAAAATTTAACTGAATGTAGCGAATCAAATTCGTTATAAAAAACTGAAGGAATCAAATTAATTTTAAACGATTTTATTAAATCTGAAGGATCACATTTCTGATTCTGAAAGAAATGAAAAAGAAACTACGACTTTGATAGCGATCACAAAAGATAAAAAATAAATAAATGTATTACCTTAAAGCGATTCTGATTCGCAAAGCAGATTGCGTGTGTTCCTTAAATAAATAATAAAAAAAGCAACTAAGTCTTTCGATTTAACCTCTAGCTTACGGGCGGTACAACTGCTGTACCAAGATTTTTTTTACCTTTCCTTACGGGTCGGTACAACTGTTGTACCAGTAACGAGCTTGGATTTCGTCCCCCCACTTGAACTTCCCGGCGAACCGGAATTGCCTCATGAAAATCCCTGCCCTTTTGTGCTATACCCTTCAGGGTCAGGAGATTTCGTCCTGCTGTAGTTATAATCACTGTTGGCGCTAGTCAGTTTTGTGAACCTTGCTTTGGCGACATTTTTTTAAGTAACATTTCTGAGAGGTATGGAATGAGTTTGTAATACTCGATTGAAAACATTATTCTTTTCCACCGTTGCTTAATTTCTAACCATTGTAAATTGTTAATTTTTTAACAATAAAATTTTGTAAATTTATAATAATGTGCGTTTATAATTTTATTTGAATCAAGAATTACTTGAAATTTCATTTCTGATGGAATGGTGTAGTGTAGGTAATCGGTGACCTAGATAAATTGCTACATTTTTCGTCATTCGTCATAGTCCAAAAAAACTAAATTGAACCTACGATTGGGTTTTTTTCTTTCACCCTATCATTATTCTGTTTTACATTGAAAAGTGACACAACACTGTTTTGTCTTCATGCCTGCCTCCCCTTCTATGACTGGAATCTCGGACATATATACTTCGCAGTTACTAATGTACTATTCTAACACAACATTAAAGAATTGACTACTTAAGATTTTTTAACTTTTATAGTTTAATACTTGAACAAATATTTCAGGCTAAAAATACATTCGGGTTGTGATTTTTAGGCCAGCTGTAAGTTTCATCATTATTTTTTATGATTAATGAAAACGGTTGCTTTAATTATTTATAGATAATCTTCGTTAAAAGTTATGATTCTAATTTTAAAATATTTAAAGAGGTTCTTTAAATCTATGATAAATAATAATTGGTAGCTTTTTATGCATTCAAACATCAGAAGAGAAATATTAAAATCTTTATGCCTTCATTTCAATTCACTGAAAAGTTACTAGACATTTGAATTTTTCCAGAAACATTTTTACTCAAATAAAATAGTAGGAATTCTAGATTTAATTTTAAGCATTTCTGAAATATAATCTAAATACTCTGCTTGTACAAATGTTGTAGCTAATTACGAAAGCTGATCATTTAGAATGCTAGCTTTATTCATTAAAGATTTTTTGAAAGTTTTCTTTTTTGATAACTCTTTTTCAACATAATATTATATCAATGAAATCTTATGTATCAAATTCTAAACATACCATATCTAATCTTAGTTTGGTTAAATTAACCGTCTTAAATCTGGTGATTAGTTACGTATTAGTAAATTTTTAAGCAGAAAAAAAATCATAAATCAATTATTTATTGCCTACAAAACTCAGCGTACTTTTCAAAAATACTATACTGCTATGACTTATTGAAATTTTCGGGAAAAAATCACTATAAATTATAAGAATCGACAATAAAATAGGGAAACGTCACTAGTGATTTATATTGAAAACCATCCGAAATATGTTAGGAATAAAAAATGTATTTGTTTTTTATGAGCTCAATATATTAATATTAAAAATTTGAAATTAACAAAATAGCAGAGAATCATATATGCTATTTTGCAGATACATTTAACTTACAAAATAGCTAAGAATTGTTTTCTCTATTTTGTGCAAAGAAATGAAAATATTTTCAAAAAAAATTAGTTATGAATTTTATACATTATTTATAAATGTTTACATTTAATAAAGATAAATGAGTTAGAAGAAAAACAAAATGAAATTCACGGTGATGTGTTCATGTTTTATAAGAATTAAATTTACACCTTCAGTATGGCTTGAGAAATTTATTTAATCACAAATATGATTGAAAAATTGACAACGATAAATAATTGTACCGCAGTTATTCTATTTAAAATTTATTTAATATCATAAAATTTAAGTCATTACTTGTATATATATATATAATCAGAAAACTAGTGTTTCAGAAAAAAAACTGCGATAAAAAGCTTTTTCTAGGGGACCAGACAAAGTAAAACCTCAAAAAAGCAACCCGGTTAAGACGGAGAGGACAGATGACCAATTAGCACTACGGGTGGCCGAAATCGGACAACAATCGCTTTTAAAAAAGGGGGAAAGCATTTGTTATCTTCTTCACAGAATCCCCGTATTTAAAGGAACTTTTTCGAGTTTGGGTTCCCGCAACGTAAAGGTTAATCAATGCAGATACTTTTAAAGCTCTTTTTTTATTAAAAAAAAACGACCCTGTTTTCCATAAAAAGAAAGGAAAGGAAAATAAAGAGAAGAATGGATTCAGCTAGAAAGAAGAATATTTAGAAAAAGAACCTTGTACGTTTCAAGACTTCGCAGTAGATAGATAAAAAAAAAAGTGCTATGCAAATAAGTTTCAACTTCGAGGCTCTAAAATAATTCCGATGAATCGAGTAGTCTTTACTGGAGACAATCTACGATGTAGATAATGACGGTAACATTAGAAATTACGTCATTTAATTTGCATTTCGGATACTCAAGCAATAAAATAGGCTTAAGCAGCCTTAATGTAAAAGCTTATTAAGGATACGTGTGCCAGTAGCTGATATCATCAAGTTTAAGTTTAAAGCACCTGATTATGACTTCTGATGATTTAACTTTCTGAAACTTTTCAATGGTTTCAAAATTGTATTTTTTAAAATTTATTTTTCATAATTGCTAGTGTATATACTTTTTTTTCTTATTATTTGAGATTGCACACAAAAAAAGAATTATTTGCAATCAGTTATACAGTAATTTAGTGGTTATTTTCTAAATATCAATAATTATTGAATCTCCACTCTTTGCGAGTTTCTGAATTTTATTATATCACCATCATTCATTAAATTACTAATTTAAAAAAAGCATGAAAATAGAAAACGCCTATTGTTTTTAGAATGTGTGGTAAAGAATCGAGAACTACTTTCATTCCTTCATTCATTTGCGTTACAGAAAAATTTAAAACAAATAAATACAGAAAAATCTGTAGGAGTAACGGAATTTTTCCATATTCGTTTCTATTCAAGTCTGTAACTACAAAACAAAGAGAAATAAGATGTTGGAACTTCTGAAATTGCCCTTTCCTTTCAAATTCTTTCATGCTCATAAATAAACTTAAAAGAATTTAACATCTGAATTTTGTTATATCACCATCACACATTAAAATCGTAATTAAAATGTGCTAAAAATAGCAAACGTTATCTATTTTTTCAAAAACGTGCCGTTAATCATCAAAATCTATTTTCATTTACACATTCATTTGCATTACAGAAAAATTTAAATTTTATAACAAATAAATACAGTAAAATTAGGAGTACCAGAATTTTCCAAATTAGTTTCTATTCAAGTCTGTTAGCTACAAAACAAAGAGAAATAAGATCCTGGAATTTCTGAAAGGGCAGTTTTCTTTCATGTTCATAAGTGAACATTAAAGAATTAAATAATATCAGAATTTTATTATATCATCATCCTTCCTCAAACTCCTAATTGAAAAACACTTAAAATAACAAACATTATCTTTTTCTTTTCTTTTTTTAAGGTGTAGTTAAAAATCGAGACCTATTTTCAGTTTTTACATTCATTTGCATTACAGAAAAATTTAAATTTTATAACAAATAAATACAGTAAAATCTGTAGGAGTACCAGAATTCTCCTAATTAATTTCTATGCAATTTTGGAAACTGCAAAACGAAGAGAAATAAGATCGAGAAATTTCTAAAAGGGCCGTTTTCTTTCAAATTCCTTCATGTTCGTAAGTGAACATTAAAGAGATAAACAATATCAGAATTTTATAATATCATCATCCTTCCTCAAACTCCTAATTGAAAAGCACGTAAAATAACAAACATCTTTTTCTCTTTTTTTTCAGGTGTAGCTAAAAGTCAAGACCTATTCTCAGTTATACATTCATTTTCATTACAGAAAAATTTAAATTTTATAACAAATATATACAGTAAAATCTGTAGGAGTACCAGAATTTCCCAAATGAGTTTCAATTCAAGTCTGTTAGTTACAAAACAAAGAGAAATAAATAATAATCCTGGAATTTCTTATTTTTTAACGTTCATATTATTATGAATTATTTTCCCGGAATTTCAAATTCTTTAATGTTTATAAGCGAAAATATATGGATACAAAAGATTTCTTAAATATTTTCTTAACGTCCATTTTATCGGAATTTCATAATGATAAAGGATAAATAATTCCTTTTCTTACTGATTTCCGAACCTTGGAGTGTAAGTAGCGCAAATTGCTATCAATGTTTCTTTTCTATTTAATAAGATACCCCAAACAAAAACATTTTAAGATGTTCTTTTACATATATTTAAAAAAAAATGTGAAAAATGTACAATGTTTTGTTTAAAAAAAATTTTTTTTTTCGAAGCCATTAATAGTACATAATTTGAATTTGTAGGAGAAGCGAAATATTTAATTCAGACATTTACTGCTTGAATCTACTAAGATAAGAAATCAAAGTATTAATGTTACAAGGTGTCAGAAAGTTGATAAAGAGAGAGAGAGAGAGAGAGAGAGAAATAATCGCAACACTTACCACCTAAAAGCTCTGCGGTTGTTTTTAAGAGATCGCCAAACAAATTAATGGGCCATCGTGAGCGTGACAGAAACCCTCCTGCACACAAAAACCACCTGCATCAACAGGCCGACATTCCAATATCTGCAGCAAAATAGCTCGAGTTGCGAAGTAATGCCCACAAATTCCTCCCCATCTGCATGTGCGTTATGCAGAAAGTGGAAACAGAGCGAAAAAACCCTCCTTGGATGGTTTTCCGCTGTTATTTTCCAAACTGCGTCACGTATTGAAGCACAATTTGAATGGCCTCACTCACAGAAATTCGACGTCTAGTGCAGAGATTTTTTTCTTTGAGATTTCCACACACAAAGGGCGCTTTTTGTGATGGGGTCCGCCATGCATAGTGAAAAGGTCTAGTTGGTTGAATTGGTTTCCAAGGAATAAAGAAAATCTCGATTAAAGTATGCGATTATGAATACAGCAATTTATTGTCAAATGTTCAGAGTTCCTTAACTGCCGTGATTTATACCATTGCAAGAATATTGCTGAAGTTGTGGCATTTTATTCTAATTTTTTTTTGTGTGCCATTGGTTCTTTGAACCCAAGTTTCGAATATTTAAAAATCATTTATCTCAAGCCTAGTTATTTACTAATTCTACTTTATCGCCACTTTTTTCGTTGTGAAATTCGGAAACAATTTTATCCAATCTTAAGCTTTAAATTAATTTGCAATTTTAATTTGAAAATCAGCAGAAGTAGTGTGCCATTTAGGTCAGGTTATTTTACATTTCTCGATTTCAAACAAGGAAAACTTTATTTATTGTAAAGAGATCTGTTTGGGAAAAGATTCAAATTGCCATTAATCTCATCTAAAACAACTACTTCGTATAACAACAGGAAAAAGAAAGACATTCGATAAACTAGAAAGTAAGTTTATAAAGTAAAACTGGAAGCAGCCTTATAATTAGGAATCAACTTCAAAATACGGATACTGCTTCCGTAAAACACAATAAAATGTTATTATGTTAACTGATTACAAATAACCTAGATTTTATATTCTACGTAATTTGTTTTTATTAACACACTGCTCTGAAAATAAAACCGGAAGATGCTTTAAAATTAAGGATTAACTTCAAAGCATATATTTGGACATTGCTTCCTTAAAGCGCAATAATAAGTTCTAATGCTACACTTTCTATAACCGATTACTAGATTGCAAACAGCTTAATATAAGTTGGATTGTATATGATGATGATGATGTCGTGTTCGCTTTTTACAACGGAAAGAGGGGTGCAGTAGCTTCTGAGGGTATGGATTCCTGAGCACCCGAGAGCAGAAGTCTGACTTCTAGCTCATATGAGGATGAAACACACACCCATACACTTGCACAACCCCCTTTTACAGGGGGGGGGGGCACATCACACATCTCACGGATCGAACATATAAGAACAACCATGCCCGAACCGGGAATCGAACCCAGGACTCAAGAACACGAGGAAGACGTGCTACCTTTGTGCCAGAAAGCTGCAGATGGATTGTATATTCCTACATAATTTGGTTACATTAACACACGGTTAACGTAACCAAAACCTGTAAACACAGTAATACGAAGTCTGCTTTGGCACGGACGACATAATTTTGAATAATGGTCAAAAGACGAGAATCATTAGACATCAGGACTGGTATCTCTTCTCAAAACTTCAAAACTATATTCAACTTTAATAGCACAGATTTAGATGCAGTTCTCAAAAGTGGACCAAGAATGAAATTATTAATTTATAGTTGGTGCCTGATTGAAGAATGGGCCATGGTGGACTCGGGGTAAGGTCTGGGCTTTGGAGCCGGAGTTTCCAGGTTCAAGACCCGGTTCCACCGAAAAACTGTCGTGGGGGGGTTCATCATCATTCAATTCATCAGGGTCAAACGTCTTTCTGCTGGTGTGGTATTGAAGTTTGGAGAGGAGGGAGTGCCAGCTGAGAGGTCGCCCTTGCCATTTGAGTACGATTCAAAATTATGAGGTCCGTCCCAAAATATCCCAAGAGTTGCTTTAAAACGGGACGTTAATATAACTAACTTTATGGCTTGCATTTGTGCAAAGGGTATAGGCATAGTACAATTATTATATCTAAAGTACAATTATTATCTATCCATATATTATACGTACTTATCCTTTATTTATCATCCAATTAATATAGAAAGAATATCATTTTTAGAAAATAAAATAAATATTTTTTTATCATTCCTAATTAAATACGATAGCTATTTCGAATTTCAAACGATATTTTCCAAATTATTTCATTGGAAGCAGCAATGCGCTGGATACCAGCTAATAAATTAATAAAATACTTTATTGTGGTTTGATATAAAAATTAAAACATTTAAGTCTTAGTTTTTAAGGAAATATTTGGCGATCTCTTTTATGAATCTTCTTCTTTCACACCATTGCTGCCTTGCTCTCTCTAAAAATTATACTTAATGGCTAACTATACTAATTGATAAAAACCATATTGATATATAAATTGCCGGCATCCTGGCACAGAGTTAGTGTGCCTTCCTCGTGATCTTGACGTCCCAGTGATTGTGCCTTTGTGTACTATCTGTGAGGTATGTGAATGTGCCCCCCCGCCCCCTGTAAAAAGAGGTTGTGCAAGCGAATGAGTGTGATAGAGTTCGGTCCTCTACCTATTTCTAGGTGCTCTGGTCCTTGTGACTAAATGAGGCTGCAATCTTTCTTTAAGTCACTACGCTCTGTAAGTAAGGATTATCCTAGATTCTGTAAAAGAGGAACCCTTGTAATCGGAACAAATAACTTTATTTCCTCTCCACTCCAAATTTGATTATCAATTTATGCCGGCGTCCTGTCATAGAGGTAGCACGTCTTTCCCGTGATCTGAACGTCTTCTGTGTTCAATCTGTTAGGTGAGTGAATGTGCCCCCTTGTATAAAAAGGCTGTGCAAGCGAATGTGATGATTGTGTAGCTAAGTCACACTCTTGGCCCTAGTTCTGGCTACTTCAAAAACAAGAGCTGATGGCTGTCAACGTGTTTGTCCATGGCAAGTGCTGTTAGTAACAACAATAAAATCATATGGTTATGGTATAAAAATGCTTCCTGACATCTGCTTTTGGAGGTGATTTTGACACTGCCTATATTAAAAAACTATATTCAAATAGTGAAATACCGGGTGTGCAAAAAGTTCCCGTACCCCAAATTTAAAAAATCATTTTCCATGATTTTTTTCAAGTATATTAAATTTTGCTATACGAGTAATGAAACCATGAACTTGCTTGAAGCTTTTTTCGGCGATCGACTTATCTCAAAAAATCTTTGGCCACCTCGATCCCCTGATCTGACCATCCCGGACTTTTTTCTGTGGGGATATTTAAAGGACAAAATGTATGAAGGTGATCCTCAAACAATAGATGATTTGAAAATCGCAATTACCCAAAGTATATAAGAAATCACATGCTAGCATGTTAAAACGCGCTTCAAAAACGAGTTCAGCTTTGTTTCCAAGATAGGGGTGGACATTTTGAACATTTATTATAAATGTCAGTTCAGTATTTTTTCCTTAGTTATGTTAAAAGTTCTTTTTATCATTGGCATAAAAATAATTCTTTTTAAACCTATTGTTTTTGTAAAATAAATTCGCAAATCATCAGTACGGGAACTTTTTGGACACCCGGTAGCTTTCATATTACTTTTAAAGAAAGAAAAAAAAAAAAAAAGATGAATTTGGTGATATATCATAAGGGTTTTGGAAGCGATAAATTCTATTGTTATGTTAGTTTTTTCATCGTTAAATTTTGTCACAGAAACGTTAGTCTCGCTGTTTTGTATCAGCTGGGTAGCTGTAAGTGATCTCAGGTCTCAATAGCGCTCATAGCGAACGTTTCTTGTCAGATAACTCAAGAGGTTATCGAACCACCCTCACTGGATACAGAAACGCGCAGTATATATCGTTGAATAAAATGCGGGAAGTAATTATTGATCTTCTCTTATGAAGACAGATGGAGAGTGGAAGGGTAGTATTTGACCTACATTTTTTTTTCTCTCTCCTGATGTAACAGAGAAAGGGAAACAAGCAAGGTCTCTGACTTCCCATCTTAAGGAAGAAGTGGTTTTGAATTGCCGAGTCGATGTGTATTTGTATTCAGTTCTGAAAATAGGATACCAAACAATAATGTTTTGAAGTTTGATAATAAGTAAAAAAGCGGTCAGATTACTTCAATAGGAGGTTTTCAGAAACTTTTAAAAAAATCAAGAAATAAGAGAAAACATTTCATCAACTTCTTTCGAATTGGATCCAAAATTTTTAATAAGTAATTACTTATTCAATTCCTACTATTAACTCACAGTCTTCCTATATATATCTTGTTCAAATTTACAATCGGTAATAAAATACTTTTTATTCATCCACTCAAGTTCAAGTAAATGTTTTTATACTTTAAATGGAATACATTTGATGTTAATACAGTATTCTCGAATATTAATCCATTAACTTTTATTAATTAACTAAAAACTAACTTTCTCGCTAAAAATCTTCATTTCCACACCACCAAATAAGTTACGAATTAAATTTGTCCCCCCCACACTAATAAGGTTGGGCTTAACATGTTTTCGTCCAATTATTTCAAACGATTCAGTTTATTTTCTTAATGTTTGATGCATTTAAAATTGAACATTGTTAATTGATCGAATTTTGATTCATTTTGAAGTAATTTCAAATTAAAATAATACAGAGTAAAGAAAATTAAAATTTTCTAATTTCTATTGCATTATGCCATCTGACGTAGAAAAGTCACGCATTTGCGTTGTCACAATTGGTGCGGAAAATTCAACACAAATTTTGATCAAGTATTTATATTAATTGTAATTATTTAATAAAAGGTAATTAAAATAAAATTTTTCTCTTTTGACTCACCTAGGAATTGAGTTAATTTATATATATATATATATATATATATATATATATATATATATATATCACTTGTTTATTAAATAAACGGGTCCATCAAAATGTTTGTTTTCGAGCTCTTTTTAGCAGATTAAGCTTATAATAGAGCAAACCTCAAGATAACATTAATAGTGACAAAGTTCCCTACCATTTTTTCAAATAATTAACATATAGAAACTTTTTGCTACTATGAATAAATAATATACACTTTAGAACGCTTTTCATTGGCGCAAAATTCGACAAATTTCTGGTGAAAGAAATTAATTTATCTTCCTTGATCATCTATATAAAATTAAATAATTTCAGAATTATTTTGGCAAATTTGAAAACAAAACAAATTTTTAAAAAACCGAACAGGCATAATTCCATTTGCATATGTATAAATAAAATAAAATAATTATTCCATATAAAATATTCCATTCAAAACATTTGTTCTAAATAGAAACATAAAAATTACTAAATAGTCAAAGGTGTCTTAAAAACAATTTTGAACTACCTGCTGTAGCTTATGATGAGTAAAAGGAATATCTAGTTAAAAAGCTACAGTTACTTTCTTTATTTGCGCGTATAAAAGTAGGAAAAAGATTCAAAAGTACTTATGAAATTTCTAAAGCAAAAATCTGAAAGCACCATAGTTACGAAGAAAGTAATAATAAACTCTTCAATCGGGGGAAAAAATAATCGATTTAAAAAGCTTAGACGCACATCCAATCCGTTTATTTCAGTAATTTGCATTACAAAGTGAAATAAGTTTTTTTAAAAATTAATGAGGAGCAATAATATAAAATTTTACTGCTCCTGTAAAAAAGGGGCAATCTAATCTTTAAAAAATATGTGAGAAATCAACAGAATTTTTAATGACAATGCTTCGCTTTTATATATTTCGTTATTTTAATGAGTTTCTGAAACTGGAACTTGGGTACTTTTTTATAGGAACATTGATTTGAGACCTCTGCCAACTTCGTTAAAAAGCAACTCGGATGCGAGTATTTTTCTTTCTCTTTTTATAATGGAATCAAAAGAAAAGAACACAATCAAAATTTACAAATGTTACACTCAATTTTTCTTCTTTTTTTTACCGTAAAAAATTAAAAGCATAGAACGTTCTTCTTCTTTTTTTTAACGATAATTAGTTTAAGTAAACTGCATGTTACACTCAGTTTGTACACCATTAATTTTATTTTTATGTTCTTTCGTCTCAAAAAGGTTCAAGTTCTCTTTTGTTGGCTTTTGTTTGTAATTTAAATACAATCATTTTAGAGTAAAATTACTCAATGTAAAATATAACAGCATAAAAAATTTATGAAATATATCTAAATTTTGAAAAATAAAAAAAATCAGTAACAATGATCGACTTAAAATGAATAATAACGCTGTGCAAGTTGTATTATATTGAATCCTAGTTCCTTAGATTTTTCATTTTAAAGTAAATAATATTTAAGAAATGATTCGACTACTTAAATTTTACATTCGAACTTTATAGCAATTTTATAAAATAATTTTTTGTTGATTTCAAATTATGAATATTAAAAAAAACATTTGAAAACAATTCGAAAATTATCCATTTTGAAAATTAGATAATTAATTCATGTGGTTTGTGTAATTTTATATGTAATAATTACCCCCAAAAAAGATTAAAACGAAATCTGCTATGCATATTTCAATGTATCATAACATAATTGAATGGCCAAGCACCATGCACTCGTGCGAGCTAAATTATATTTTTACTCATTTTAATTGTTTCATTGAATGAGTCACTTTAGTATTGCAAACGATCCAAAAAACTTTGTCTCGCATTTATTGTTAAAAAAATATCACACTTCCTATTTATTTCATTTCATATAATCACGAGCTCAAAATGGCATTTTTCTAGTTTTTATTTGTTGTAGTCATTAACTTATTTTTTTTAAAAATCAGAGCTTTAGTAAATGCAATGGCAACGCGTTATTAAAAGCTGATTTTTTTTTAGATGCTCGTGCAGATAATAAAATTTCAATTTTTCGCCTACAGATTTGTGTTGACGCCCAAAACCTCATCCCAAAAAACAACATCATGTTCTAACATGATAAAAATTATGTAATAGTCTTATATCGAATGTAATTGCGCATATGATTTAACATTTAATATTACATAGTCTTAGAGTGCGCTATGACATCACGAGTTATTTCCCTTTCTTGCAACATTCGAAATAAATTTTAAAATTTAAAACTAGTAATATAAGTGTAAAGCCTCTTACAAATCTTTTAAACAAAACATTGAAGTATCTAATTTTTTTTATATATATATATATATATATATATATATATATATATATATATAGTATATACTCCTATATCTTGCGAAAATCAGTATAAGCAGTTTAAGTATTCTTCTATATTAACACTTTGCTGACCGGTGACGAATTAACTCGTCTTTTCATGTCCAAACGTTGTTGACCGGTGACGAGTGAACTCGTCATTGCACTTCCATTATCTGTTTCAATTTATAACATCGAAGGCGATATAGAACATTTCAAAAACTTGGCGTATCGTGCTTAGTCTTGTCCGCTCTATAACAGAAAAACTACTTTTCCTAGCATTTACATTTTTATTAGAAATTTAGTAAAATTCGAAAAATTTCAACCATGACGGAACGTATCGGCGAAGAATTTGATGTAAAAAAATATGTCCAAAGTTTAATTTCATTTCATTCAGTGTAAATAAAATTCATTGGAGTTTTTTTTTAGAACGTTTTACTTTCATATCAAATTACAAAAAAGTGGCCGGTGACATGACATAGTTTCTGTGTAAAATTGCCGGTCACCAAAGTGTTAAGAAGCTGTATTTAAATATAATTCCGAACAATGAATGAATACACTATTACTTTTTTTTTGAGTGCCCCTAAATTATGCGCATCATTTGCAATTATAATAATCAAGCACGTGCATTTAAATCTGGTGTATGTTATTATGATACAGCACCTGACTCCCAAGTCAAAATTCGAGCCACGGAAAGCACAGGTTCGCAAATTACCATTCATACAATTTGCATTGCCTGAATTAACTCTCCCTGGAAACTTCCCTTATCTTTAATAGCGGTAGGAGACCATAAAGATAAAAAAAGAAAACGTGCCAAGTTTCGAATACTAAGGCAAGCCAGAGACACAGTCTATTTAGTAATGACAGCACCGATTTGTCCTTTAACGATCGCCAGTGGTAGCGGAATAATGGCCTAATCACAGAGTCGATCGCATTTTCGAGGATTACGGCCAGGTGCCGTGTCAGCAATGCGATCGGATCATAAAGAGGAGTGAATCAGCGGACAGAACGCACTCATGCCTTAAATTGCTGGGACCTCAGAAGAGGAGATGGCACGGGTTAGTAAGTATTCTATGGCGTGAATAGATGGACATGTCTTTGACCTTTGGACGCCACGCCTTGCCACCAACAATTGAATGGACGCTGGGGCTCTCATTTGTTTGTGATACAATTAGACTATCATGCTATCAGAATTTATCGGAGAATTAAAATTTATTGACAGGAAGAGCAATTCATTTAAGCTATGAGTTTTTGAATTTTTTTCCATTCACCATCTTTTTATGGATCCCAAATTTGAAATATTTATGAGAAATATCTCAACAAAGAAAGGTTTTTCGAGATTAATGATGAATCTCTCAATTATTTTGGCTTTACAATTTTACAGAATTTCAGTGAATATTATTGTAATATTTTTTGCCACTGCTTTTACAACATTAAAAATTATGAAAGCAACTTTATTCGAAGTCAGGAGCTGTAGTTAAAAAGTGTTGGTTAAGACTAATGGATGTAATTTAATATCACTTTGAATCTAAATATTTATTGCATAACGCAAAAAAATAATAAAGATTCAAATGAAATCTGCTATACATATATCAATGTATCATGTCAAAACATGATTTCTTGAACGGCCAAGCACCCTGAGTTCGTGCGAGTTGAATTATATTTTCATTCATTTTAATGGTTTCATTGAATGAGTCACTTTAGTTATTGCAAACGATTAAAAAAAAACTTTGTCTCGCATTGATTGTTTAAAAAAATATCTCATTTCCTATTTATTTCATTTCATATAATCACGTAATCAAAATAACATTATTCTAGGTTTTATTTGCTATATTTGCTTTTTTATGCATATTTTTTTTAAATCAGAGCTTTTGTTAATGCAATGGCAACACGTTATTAAAAGTTGATTATTTTTTATTTTATTTATTTATTTGAGATGATCGTGCCGATAATATTTTTTTTTATTTTTCGATTACGGATAAAAAACTTTATTTTTCACCTACAAATTTTTGTTGACGCCAAAAACCTCATTCCAAAAACAACATCATGTTCTGACATGATAATAATCGAAGCAGAAAATATTGATTACTGAAGATTATCAGTAATTGTCAATTGCAGTAAAGTAGGGCTTCCTAGCAGAGGAAAATAAAATATTTATAAGCTTTTTTCTTCATACTTTTTTTTATATAGTGTACTGAAAAGAATTTTAAAAATATAGTAGTACCTCAATAGTTTCAGCCTTTCAAGAATATTTCAGTCAGTTTTTATACTTTTATTCATCCATCCATATAACATATTTTCCAAGAATCTATATCGGCATTTTCAAAAAACATCTCGACTTTTTTTTGAATGGGGGGGAGGTAAACTGCCTTTACAGGGTTCTAAGAACATGGGTCAAATTTATTTTTCAAACTTACTGGTTGAGTGGAAGACACATGGTACCAAGTCTAATAAATATGCAAGATATGAGATAGGAGAACGTTTATTTATTTATTCAAAAAAGCTCCTTTGAGGAATGGGGAGAGTAAAAAATACCGCTTTCATGATGCAGCATAAGAAAAGGAAAAGCATTCTTTTTTTAGAACTTATATGACTATACAGGTTCCGGGAGAATGCGCTTCTCTGGGAAAATATTCAAATCATTGATAGGATAACATTGTGCAGTATATATATATATATATATATATATATAATTAACACTGGGAGGCTGAAAAGAAGAAGCTTTTGAAATTCTAATTTCGCTTTATTTCACACCAAGAGACATAATTTCTACAAGAAACAAACGATCATAAAAGAGTCTACATCGGGGCAAAAGAGCAAAAGAGTCAGAAAGTTTTCCCTTCAGTGATTTTACTATTCAGTGATTTTACTATTTTTCAGTGATTTTACTATTAGATTTTAATAGGAATTTCGAATACCCGTGGCGACTTAGGAAAGGAAATCTTAGGTATTTTAAAAGAATACTGAAAGAATTAAGTATTTTTATCCCTTCGCTTGGAGAGCTAGAAAATACTGAAATCAGCAATTTTATAGAGCGCTTGTAGAATTAACTAAGCAAAAAAAAAAAAAAAAAAAAAAGAATTAGATCAGGAAATAAGAGAACATTTTAAAATGTCAATATCAGCAGTAAAGTTTTCACACTGGGCCCGAAATGAAATGGCAATAATCATGGCCGAAATTAATTTATTTACAAAATTTAAACATTATTAATATTAAACACATTACACGAACAACACACACAACACTTAAAAGTCTCGCTGGAATGTCATCTACTGCGCAGCTGGCTTTGCGCAGCTGACGAACTTCCCTTTGTAAATTCCGTAAGGGATTATCTGTAGACGGGGAAATAGATGAACCTTACTTCAGCTAAATTATGATAAAAATGTAAAATTTACAAAGATTTAAA
>JAOUZG010019159.1:26423458-26465984 GCA_026289955.1 Argiope argentata | reverse complement strand
ATTAGTTCAAATTTTTAGTCGTTAATAAAATACTTTATATTTATCCACTCAAGTTCAAGTAAATTTTTTCCAAACTTGTAGTGGATAACATTTTATGTCGTTTTATGTTAGTTTTTTTTTTCAAATATTAATTAATTCATTTTTATTAATTAATTAAAAACTAAAATTTTCGCCAAAAATCTTTATTTCCCCATCGTCAAAAAATAATTCAGTTTGTTTTTCCCCAGGCCAATGAGGTTAGGCTTAACTTGTTTTCGACCGATTATTTCAAACGATTCTGTTTATTTTCTTTCTGTTTGATGCATTTAAAATTAAACATTGTTAGTTAATCGATTTTTTTGGATTCATTTTGAAGTACTTTCGAATTAAAATAAAAAAGAATAAAGGAAATTAAAAATTTGTAACCTGTATTACGTTGCCCCAATTGGCGTTGAAAATCCAACGCTAATTTGGTGTGTTCTGATTAATTTCAACGGATACGAACTTGATTTTGTTTAGGCCAGACATAATTTTTTGATCGGTTATTTATATTAATCGTAATTATTTAATAAAAAGTGACTAACAAAATTTTTTCTTTGCTCACTTAAGTAGGAATCGACTTAATTTTTTTATATTGCTTCTTTGTCTGCTTTTTTACGTTCATAAACTCAACGTCTTTATATATACTCGATATTCAACTCCAATAAAGATTTCATAAACAGATCTTCCTTTCAATAACCTCACTTCTAAGAAATAAAATGCGGAGAAACGATAAAGCATTTAACGTTAAGAAATTAATTAATTATTTTATTTAACGTTATAAAAGCATCATTTTATCAGCGTTTCACTAACACTTCATTAATCATTAATGAGGTGAGTGACGAACATCCTTTTTAATCCCTTAAATCCTTCTTTTGTACTTAAAATCAAGGAATCTTTCTTTCCCAGAGATGGTATACTTATCGTACAGTGAAAGAAGATGAAGTGATGTTGAGTACAATAGTGATCCATCAAGTACACACGGCAACCTTAACAATGTCTGATATCAATGAAGTTCCAAGATTGGGAGTGTTTGCAAAAGTTTCCGCAGAGCCTGGCCAGTTGTATAGGATTTCATGTAAAAGTATTTGCTTAAGCATCAGTCTTTTGTAAGTATCTTGTTCTCCGTGAACAATGACGTTGAAAGGCATTTTAGTATTTGCTGCACGGAAGTATGTTTATTCTTTCGTGTATAACAAAGAGAATTTTGTGTTACAGATATCAGCGCCACATGGGGTCGCGTTTAGGAATTTTGGTATCAATTGAGATGAGATGAGTTTTCGCAAGATTCTTCATTCTACTTTAGTACGCATTCAAAAAATGTAATGCAAGAAGAAGAAGAAAAAAACATTATGTTGTGATTTTTTTTAAAAAAAAAATCATACTTCTCAAAATAGTTGTATGCAATAAACTTTTTTTTATTAATGATTAATAGTATTTAAGTCTGTTTTGTTTACCTCAACACATCCTTTTATTGCGTGTGTGCAAACATTTCATTTTATTTCCTTTTGTGGAGCAACTGTCAGCAATGAAATTTGGAATGTAACCTTGCTTTTGACGGTAATTGTTGCTGTTCTCGTGTTCCGCTTTACATCGGAAGGAGCGATGCAGTAGTTTCTGAGGGCACGGACCCCTGAGCAACCGAAGGCAAAAGTCTGATTTCTAACTCACACACGTCACAGACATTTTTTATAGGTCCAACTTCCTTCATGCATCTCATTCATTCATCTACTGATCATAATTTAGATCTAGGATAGAGAACGCTCACCTCTGATACCCCTAGTGATATTACTCTCGACATGGAGGACTTTCTGGCCAAGGCAGATTTAACGAGCGCCAGCCAACTCACACAAGGAGAATCTTCGGCTGGCGGGTTCGAACTCGCAACCTAAAGGATTCGAATCTAACGCCCTACCAACCAGGCTATCCCGGCCGTTTTGACAATAATTAATACACACCAAACAGTTTTCTTTGCCATACTTCGAAACATACATCTAAGTGTGGTTCTATGGAAATGAAAATCTTTGAATTCATGGCATTTACAGCTACAGCGAAGGTTCACGATATTTTGCAAGGGGTGTGTATATATTTATAATTATAAAGAATAGTGTACAGCTTTGGGGAGACCCCGTCCTGTAGTTTGTATCAAATGCAGAAAAGATATCCTTAATAAACTAGATATAAATATTTTAACTACCTTCTAGTTATAAAAAAAGACAACATCCTTTAGAAACACAAATAAATGTGATGATTTTTTTTTGCTATTAAAAACAACTTTAAAAGTAAGAGTAATAATTCCTACCGAGACAATATTTCGTAAACGTAAGAAAAATATTGCATATTCATTAAACTATGAAATAATTCGGTGGCGACTAAATTATACATACTGTTACAAGCGGGCGAATGCCGTTGAGACGCGTAAAGGGTGAGCGATTGGCGACGGCGTCGAAGAGCTTGGCGCCAGCCGGGTTGGTTTGGCGAAAGGAATAGTCTGGTAGCCGCTGGATCACTCGTGGTGATTTCCGAAGCTTCGCGCCTCCCTCACCCGGCTATATAAGGGACAGGCTGCCATAATCAGCAGTTCCTCGCAGAAAGGAAGCGTTTCGCTGGACTAGCGGATTACTTTTCTCGCTTGTTATTAGTGAGCCGTGTTTACGTTTGCTGTTAACGTTGTGTTATTGAGCTCGCTGTGATTTACTGTTTGCTGTGCTATACGATAGCTGTTTTACAGACTGTGTTTATTGCGCGTAAGACTTGCCATTACGCTGTAAGTGGCTGTTGACTGCTGGATTGTGTTCATCTGAAGTTTTACTTTATCAAGTCATCCTGTAAATAGCTGTAAATAAATTTGTTTGTGCTGTCCTCAAGTAAAGTCCATTCAATCCGAACCCACTACGCTAAATACGTAACAATACTTTAAACATTATTATCCACGGCTTTTGTGCAAAATGAACATAAAAGTTTTCAGAGCAACATTGAAGTCGTATCCCAGAGCAATAAAGAACAAAGAAATGATGACTCGCAATAGAAATACTTACAGAGCCTATAATAGAAATATTTAAAGACAGATTAGTGTCAGATAAAGATGGAATGACTCAGCTACCATAGCAATAATTTCAAGACAGTTTAAAAGAATAATACTATAAATATAAGAAAGCTGATCAAATACACTTTTCACTCGTGTTTCAGGAATCCCATTATTGTTTGAACACGAGCAATGTGATGTGATCATTGGGTTATATGATGATGTAAAAAAATATAAACACAGAATTTACTCATCCACTGGATTTGTTGATTTAGACATTAAAGCGAGGATTTGAGTAAATAAACGAATATGTCCATTTCTTATTCTTGTATTTTCTTCTCGTGAAAACAAATTTTTAGAAGAAAAGATACATGCTTCACAGCAGGAATAGCAAATTTAACTATCAGAACCCATTTCAATACGTTCTTAAAACTTAAAATATTCAAGTCAAACGAATAATGGTAAATAAATTTGCTAAGGTTTTCATAATGGTTTAGTTTAAATTAAGCTCGTTTTAAAAACTATGTGCAAGTTATCTTGAAATATACCCTATAATTTTGAACCGATAAATAAAAAAATACAGGGTTTTGACGTCATAGAGTGATTATTAAGACTTGAAATTTCTCTTTTAATTTTCGTACTGAAAAAACAGGTGGCATTTGATTTCGATAGATTTAATGTCCACTAAGACCTCATAAACAGTACTATCAAGGATCGCACTCATCACATTTTGGTTAAAACGCTGAAACTTGGCTTTCAAGCCACTGCGACTAAGAATTGTCCTAGAATTCTCGTCCTTTATCCTTATTTATTTGATATATTCTTTATTTGATATTTTCTGGTCCTTTATCCTTATTTATTTGATATATTTCTTAAAATTTTATCCTTATTTATCTTATATATTATTATGATTCTTATCCTTATTCATCCAGTCTAATATTATTATATTTATCCTTTATCATTATTTAACTAATATATTATTATGATTCTTATCCTTTATCTTTATTTATTCTATACGTTATTATGTCTTTTATACTTTATCCTTATTTATCCAATATA
This sequence comes from Argiope argentata, assembly GCA_026289955.1. Classification (NCBI taxonomy): domain Eukaryota; kingdom Metazoa; phylum Arthropoda; class Arachnida; order Araneae; family Araneidae; genus Argiope; species Argiope argentata. The sequence goes on along the minus strand of JAOUZG010019159.1, from coordinate 26,461,882 downwards.
TTATTATGAGTTTTATACTTTAACTCAGAATGTTTTACGGGTTTTTAAAAATAAAATTAATTTCATAAAATGCTTTGGAGTTCAGAGATGAAATGCTGCTGACAAACATCATTAAGTAGAATTTACAATGATAGAAATAAAAAATTTAAAACAATTCGCTAAGAAAAGCTATTTTTCTAAAATCGTTCAAGTTATTTAGATATGCAACATTCCTTCCATACTATAATTTCAAAGTATAATTAACTATAAAAATAATTAATTATACAAATTTGGATTATCAGAATTGATTTTGGTAGAAGACGAAAATGTCAAAATTGCAAAATAATACTGAAAATAAAACAAGATTTTCCACAATTTTTTTAAAATCCAATTTTAACATTTTTCTGTATTTTATGTTATTTAAGTTATTTTAATGAGCTAAATTTCTTCTGAAAGGCATTTTTCTAAAACTTTATTTCTTTTAATTAATAACGAACAAATTTCATGTTATTTAACTGAAATTCTATTTATTAGTTATTTTTCTAGACTTTGTTAGTAGCAAAATAATAATAAAAATAATAAAAAATTATTGCTACAAAATACATTTTCTAAAAAAAGAATTATTATTGAATCCTCACAATTAAAAAAATGAAACAATATATTTTTTTAAATTTTCTAATAATCAAAAACAGCTTACAATAACTTTAATTTAAATCTCATAAGTTTTTCTGCACAACAACATCTATATTCACCATTTCTTTTATACTATTACAGGAATTAATCGAATTTTTATTATTTCAATTTAATTAATCCCACATTATAAAAAAACGAATCAAATAACTGTAAAATATGAATTAATGAAAAATCAAGTGTTCATTAACTTATTTCAATAACATTTTCCCCAACTTTTATCCTTTTTATTGAATGATAAAAAGAAATTGAAAAGCACCCTCTCTCTTCTCGCCCCCCCCCCCCTATTTCAAAGGAAAGAAAGAAATCTTTTATAAGCCGCTGATTTAAAATCTCCACTGCTTTTAATGGAACAGAGAGAAAGTGAAAATGAACTGGGACTGTTCTTGAACCTAGAAGGCACGGAAAAGAAAGGAAGAGAAAAAGAAAAACCGTTCTTGATCTTCAAAAAGGTTTTTAGAAATATTCTCTCTATTCAATTTTGACGAGCAGAGAGAGAGAGAGAGAGCAAAGCTGAAAGTCTGCTCAGAGTAGCAGTCTGTAAGAGCTAGTTTGTCTTCCTCTTACTGAAGCATCTCGTGCCGGGCATGTAAAATAGCATCCAAGAATCCCTGAAAAATCAAAACGAAGACGCGAACCTGTTTCTTTTGTAGCCGCGGGGGGAGAGACGAAGAGTGGCGAAATTTTTGAAGGTGAAACACTTTTTTTTTTCCTCTGGGCTATGGGGCCAGTAAGACAACTCGGAGACGGTTCAGAAAATTCCGTGAGAATTTATTTATTTATTTATTTTACACTTCATTTCTTTTATTAGCATTTTTACCACTTTCTCTTTTTTTTTCTGACTATAAAACAATGTTTAACGCGTTCATACGTTTCATAATCCCATGGAATTATTGCTCTAAAAAACACGACTGGATTTTTTTTAAAAAAAATTAAATATAACGGAATGCTAATAGACATAATTTGTTTTCTGTTGAATTATTTCATAGCTTGTTGCTAAAAAATTTCGTAGCACAGGTGTTCGTATATATAAAAATAATGACAAATAAAGTATTTATAACCATTTCTAGCTCAAACGAATAATTAACATATGCACTTTTTTATGTATCTGATTTTACCTCTATTTACATCATTTGTTTATTCAAATTCCTTACATTAATGATAAATTAAAATGAAATCTGTCCTACATACTTCAACGTATCATGTCAGCATTTAGTTTCTTGAACGGCCAAGCACCACGTGCTCGTGCGAGTTAAATCATATTTTTATTCGTTTTAATTGTTTCATTGAATGAGTCACTTTAGTATTGCAAGCGATCCAAAAAAAATTTGTCTCGCATTGATTGCTTTAAAAAATATCCCATTTCCTATTTATTTCATTTCATATAATCATGTGCTCAAAATGACATTTTTCTAGGATTTATTTGCTGCAGTAATTGACTTTTTTAAAAAAATCAGAGCTTTTATAAATGCAATGGCAACACGTTATTGAAAACTGATTTTTTTTTTTTTTTGAGATGCTCGTGTAGAAAGTAATTTTTTTTTTCGCCTCCGGATTTTTGTTGACGCCAAAAACCTCATCCCCAAAACAACATCATGTTCTGAAATGATAATGAATTCAATTCAAGTTCAAATTAATAATTACAAATGCTTTTTTTATGTATCTGATTTTACCTCTATTTACATCACTTGTTTATTCCAATTACATACATTGATGAAAAATAAACAACAAATGAATTAAATGCACAATGAATGAAATAAATAAATATTACAACAGCAACAAAAAAATGCGAAATTTCAGGAATTCATTAAACAGCACTGATATACAAAAAATATTTTTTTATCAAGTCAGAAATGAAAAATATATAAAAAACGATTAATCAAAATCAAAGAGAAATATTCTTAATTAACTTCACTTTAAAAAAAGATCATAAAAGGGCTCAATTTATCAACGAAAATGATAAATGAAAACAAACAAAACAAATAATTTGGTTTGAAATAAAAAGTTTACGATTCGTAAGCCAAAACATTCAGGATTTGAATGGCAATCCTGATTGAAATATAAATTTAAGGTCCCTGTCATTGAATTGCAGTCAAAAGTAGTTTCGTATGCAGTATTTTTGCTAAATTAATATCAGCAGCAATTCGCTGTTTTCGAATTCGAAGGTACCTTTAAAGCTGGGGAAGGGGGGAATTATCAAAATACTTCTAGCAACCATACAGCTGCTATGTAAAGATATATATTTGCATTATTTCAACCAAAGCTCCAAAGAATTACAGAATTAAATATTTAATGAAATAAAGAGTGTCTCAAAATTAAAAGAAACATTGAATTTACCACCATAAGTGCAGTAAAATGTTCGCATCCTTATTAAAAAAAGCATTCTGAAGCTGATAGATTAGGGCTAGTAAAACCGGAGCGTTAAACTCTAAAAAAATGTGCTTTAATTGTTGAAAAAAATGTAGAAATAAATGAATGTCTGTCTACCACAGTTCAAAAAGTTTAGAAATGGCCCCCTAGATCGTGCGATTTAACACCATTAGATTTTTTATAAGGTTATTTGAAGTCAAAGATCTATGCCAACAAGTCCACAACTACGCGTGCATTCTACGACGCATCAATGAGATTCAGCCACATTTATGCAAAATGTTCGTGGAAAATTTCGACAAAAGAAACCGTATGGGCCAGAAAAGTAGTGGAAGCCATTTGCCCTATGTGTTATTCCATACATAATCCTATCTTATATACTTTATAATCACTAAAAATATAACAATTTAAAGGAGGAAAAAGCTGTATATTTTTTTTTATTTATTAATTCAAATCCTACGTTAACATGTTGTTCTATCGTGTAACGTTCCATTTTTACTAACCCCTAAACTATCAGACAAATGTTTTTTTAATACCATTTCCATCACTTTACTGCACGAATGGTGGCGATTTCAAATCTGGCATTAATTTTGGGACATCCTTTACCTGCATCAATCATCGATTGTCATCGATTGTTTAGAATCACTCAATATTTTCAATGTGTACAAAATAATATTATAATTCAAATTATCTAATGAATAAATTATTTACTTAATAAATATATTAAATTTAAAATCACACATTTATAACATTTTTCAGTTTACTTATTATTTTCCTAATTTTACCAACAAACCATAATATTCGCAAAAATGTTTGACTTCTTTGGCCCAATCTTCTAATTAATCCGAAAATGGAACGTGAACAAAATAGGAAAACGGTCAACACACGTTGTCTGGAAATTCCCTTTTACAACATCCTGAAGAAGAGCACATCCGTCTGAGAAAACCCCGCCGATTTCCTCATAATCGCAAGTTTCCACGATTCTCAGATTTTCGGATGTTATGTTTAAGAATGAAAAAGGGAGGGGAGAAAAAAAATCTAGAATGCTTCACATATCTCCGCGGCCGGGTTCTGTAGTTCCTCCTTAGAGTATTTCACCCCCGCTACTAAGAGACCCAATTTCCTGCTTTTAATTTGAAAATGGTATGACCACCAAAGAGGAACTATCTTCCCTTGCATCAATGTCAAAAAATTATAACGAAAATCTTATTAAAGGTTATATTTATTAGGGTTAACTTCAAAATTTAAAAACATGTATATCAACTAAACGGAAACTATGTTATTTTATTGATAATTCTTTGGCATTCCGAGAAAATTAGATGCAAAATTATATTCGTGTTGATGATTTACTTTGATTTCCAAAAAAAATCATCTTTTTATTATTATATCAATTTTTAAATAAACGTCATTTACTTAAAATAGACATTATTCAAGATGCTGAGTCAGACTTGGAAGTGAAAAATTTTATTAAGATAAATATTATTTAATCATATAACCCCCCCCCACACACACACAGACAATACTCTTCCATCCCTTTTAATAAAATGTTCTCTTTGTTTTAAAATTAAAGATAAAACCAAAACAATTAATAACTTCTGAAAGCAACAAAATGTATCGAATTTTGATTACGAATTTTCTTATAATGTTTTAATTGAGATTATTCGCAGTGAGAATTCAATTTTACCAATGTTAACTAATAGACGAATAAATATTTCCAAGGTTGCAAATAATACGGTAATAATTAAAAATAAAAACTAGAAATGTATAACATATTTTTCTTCATTGTAAAAGGCAACGTGCAATTAAATAAATGCGTTGATGAGAAATTACATATTTCTATTTAACATGAATAGCAACCTATAAGATAAAAACCTTTCAAAACACGCTTTAATACAGCAAATAAGTATCAAAACTTCTTGCATCAGAATTTTTTTTAACAGATCTATAGTTTTATCTACCTTGATCGTTGAATTTTTGAATTATCGTGCTCTTAGCGTACATACCCAATTCAAATTCCAAAAGTTGCATTACATTAAAATATCAAGGCCGGAAATAGTTTTGATCATATAAAAATAGATACAACTATAATACTTATTAATACTTCTATTTTAAAAAAATTAGAAATTGCTTTCAGGCTGGTTTTTTTTCTCTAAATTTTTTTTTTAAAAAAAGTAAAAATTATCAATATAAATTAACAGAACGAACGAATTTCTATATAGAGAGAATGAAGGGATTTTCATTCTTTGCATGTAATATCCATATTTCACTTTAATTATTAAATAATCATTTCATTAACTTCAAAAGTTCTTATCCCAGCTATTCAATGGCCACATCATCTCAAAAAATTAAAAATTCACAGAATAAAATGAAGAAATTATTGCTATGTATTTGGATCCTAGAAACATAATCTTATAATTATTATCGTGCTTTAATTTTTTTTATATTTATAATCCGAAAAGAGATTCTATTTTCCAGATGGTAACGTTTTTTTTTTTTAAATCAAAAATAAATAACTTTCAACGCATATAAAAAAATCGTTTGGAACTTTGTATTTTTCATTTATTATTCTTTAGTTTTTCTCACATTTTGTCAGTCGATAAATCGTTATCATTTATATCAAATATTAAACTATTTTCATGTATCCCGAAGATTTATTTATGCTCACAAATAAAAGATTTAAAAACAACTATGAAATATTGTTATCATAAACAATATCATCATCAGAATAAATTTAAAAAACTGGAAACAAAAAGAAATATTCTCTGCAGACTGAAATGAATTCATAGCAATTATTTACCTTATAACTCCTCTATAGCATCCCATTTCACGTTCAGCGAACGTTTTCACCAACAACGTGAATTGTTCTCTCCAATAGTGCCATACCCTACCAACAGAATCCTGTTTAGAATACGTGAGTTTTTACCCAAGAGGCATTACCCCAGAGACACCGTCTTAAAATTGACTTTAGTGAGAAGGAACGTGTGATGAAAACGAAGCAAATGGATGAGTCTCGTGCACGCAAGCAAGCTAAATAAACGGGCGTCAACATGATTTCCACAATGGACAATAGTATCTTTCGGGCTGCATTCCACCGTGAACTGGAACTCTCTAACGAAATAGATCATCTTTGATATCCGGGCTCGAGGGTTTAATGAATGAGATGTGGAGATATTTTTACTTGACGAAACATGCATGAGGAAAGCATGGCATTAAATTTGGTGTAGAAACAAAAATCGTCCAGTTTATTTATTGCAGTCAGTGGCAACTATTTTTTATTAACTGTGATTTCCATCATAAATTCACAAAACGCGAATATAATTATACAGCATTTAAAACCTAATTCTACTTATTTTTAGGTATGAATAAAACTAAAGGGCAGAGGGCCAGGTGTTTGTATTAAAAGAAAAAGGACATACAAAAAATTTAAATGATATTTATGAAATACAAGAAAAGCATAAGAAAAAAAAGAATATCTCTGTTTTTACTATCTTCACTATTACAGATTAATGCTTTTCTTAATAAGAAATAGGAAAGAATAATTACTCGGCTTAACTAATTTTTCTTATGAGCAGGAAGCGATTTAAGAAATTTTATACAAAAACAGCTGAACTTTTCAGTGATGAAAATGTCTTTTTGCCAATAAATCAACGAAAGAAAAAAACAATCCCAAAGAATTCCATTGCAATGTTAAGATAATGTTTGAATGAAAGGCGATTAAATAAAAACAAACAATTCAAAAAGCTCGGACAGATGTTTCCAGTTTTTTTTATTTTCTGTTCAGATGAAATTCGTCAGCAGACGATTTTGTGTTGTTGTTGTTGTTGTGACTAATGGCACTTGCCACAGACGATTTAAACAGAAAAATGGATAAATACCGGAAATAGAAAAATAAAAACAAACTCTTCAAAAAGTTTAGGCAGATTTTTTCAGATTTTTTTCATTTTTTGGTGGAAAAGATAGTTTTTAATTAATAAAAAAAAATTAACAACTCAATTAACCGGGATAAAAATTAGTCTATGTTCTTCTGTAGACTATAATCTATCTCTCTGCTAAATTTCATCCAATTTCCTTCAGCCGTTCTAGTGTGATTGATGGACATCATCCATCCATCCAAACTTTCACATTTATAATAGTAGTATAGATGTTCATCTCTGGCTGAGTTTCAGAATTTTCACAATAAATTTTATTGTATGTTTAGAAGTTAGTCGGCTTCTATAAGCTTAACCCTCTATGGGCCCGATTAACTTTCAGGCCACAGTTTTAATTTATCAACATTTTACAAAATAATTATAGTTTTTTTCATGAGATGGCGCATGTATCTTAACTCTATGACGCTGCAAACACAACCAATACAAGTATTCATGACCATTGCTAGGCTCAACAATCCGAAATAGCAAAATAATTGCTGTGCAAACTGTTGGCAGTAAAACTACGCGAAACCATTTGATCCAATTGAAATTATTTGTGCTTTTGTCAGTGATCATGAAACTATGTTTATGGATGCACGTACATTTATGCCTTACACCGAATGCAAATTGTTTTATGGACTTTCACATATGAGCTATTTATTATACACAGAAGTGCAAATTTTATAAGCCGCTGTGACTTGAAAGTCACATAATGATTATAACGCAATAAAATTGTTTAAACACAAAAAGTCGTTTTCATTTGCATATAGAGGCTTATAATTTCTGATTTTTCTTTCCCACATTTTTTTTTGGGGGGGGGGGGATTAAAACAAAAATTAGAGGGCTAAATTAATTTTCAATATAATTTAACTATGATTTAATTTTGTCTACTATTCCTTTCTCTTAACATGCAAACAAGATAACAAAATTTATGCATTACCTTCAAGAAATTACCAATATTGTCAGCCATTTAATTTTAAAGCAGAAAATATATATATATATCTTTCAAATTGTAAACAAGCTGAGATCATTTAATTTAATTATGAATATACTTCACTTAAGAAAGGATAAATTACATTAATATTTAAAAATGAATGTTATTTTTTTTGTTAATGTTTTCAAAAATAACATAATTCAATTAAATTTCGTTGATTTTAAAGAATACATATTGCTATCAGATATTTTCTGACGATTTTTTTTTTACCTTTTTATATTTTAGTCGGAATATAAGCGGAAAAGTATTCACATAGTTAACATTTCTCAACATCAGACTTTAATAAGCTCCTTATCATGTCTCCTTTTTAATGTCTGCTGATTTAATTAATGAATTCCAGTAGCAGGGCGCCTCCTACTGCTGGCCGCGCCACTTCAAAATAGTGCCTCAATATGTTGCCGGAAAATAAAACATCTAATAAGGAAGTACTCAGACAGAGATACGGAATAAGAAGTTCATGTACTCTTTGAAGCAACTCCTTGAGTTCAAAAAGCAAGGAATTCCTTAGAACGTGTCAACAATGTATTCTTTTCACAGGAAATACGGCAATCTTTACAGCGTTACGATCATTCTTTATCTTAATCCACTGAAATTACTTATGTGGAAGAATGAAGCTATACTAAGCCCATAAAATGTGGAAGAATGAAGCTATACTAAGCCCATAAAATGTGGCAGGAATCTCACGTCAACGAAGCGCTAAAAAAGTACATTGAAATATCGAGAAACAAAAGAATAAAGGGCACAAATAAAATTCAATAAATATTACTTATTCTTGAAAAGAAGCTTATTGCTGCCAAATTTTGAACTCAAAGTATTTTGTTTCTCGAACTGTATCGAATCGCTCATAAATTAACCATTGATCTAAACTTGAAAAAAAATAGTCTATCTCTTAACTGATTGGATTATGTATCAACCGTAAATCGAATTATCGTATTTCAATCTATTTACGAAATATAATTAATTATTTCGTAAATCTTATAATTGGATACATGATTTACATAGAATACATAAGCTTGGTTTTATAAATAGACAGCATATTTTTAAAACAGAATGTATAAATATCATGTAATGAGAGAAAGTGTGCAGACAAATAAGCTTTCATATAAAGAAAAATTTTCGAATACATCTTTTCTGTTCCGTATGTATGTGTGTGTGTGTATGGGGGGATTCAGACTGAGATATGACATTGGACATAGATTAATGAATTATATAGGAAGGGTAAAAATTATAAAATAAATTTCTGCATTGCTACAGTAGGTTCAAAATTCCGTCATCTATTTAGGATTCAAAATTACAAGAGTTCAATCAATGTTCAATTTTTTTTAGCTGGTTGAAACCACGGAATTACAGTCAATTTTTCGAATCTTTCAATTTTTGACCTTGAAAGTCATTGTGGCAACATTTTAGCAATAAATGAAGTACACAAAGATCCTGTTTAATACCTTATTAGTACTTCATATTATTTATTGAATTAATAGAGTCTAAAAAATTGTTCCCTCCTAAGCAACATTATTTAGTATGTTAGTTAAGAACATGTGTGGCTCAAAAGAACAAATAAAAAAAGATTAAAATGAAATCTGCTATGCATATTTCAATGTATCATTTCAGAACAAAATTTTTTGAACGGCCAAGCACCACGTTTCATTGAATTCATGTTTCATTGAATGAGTCACTTTAGTACTGCAAACGATCAAAAAATTTTTTGTCTAGCATTTATTGTTTTAAAAAAAAAATATCACATTTCCTATTCATTTCATTTCATATAATCACGTGCTCAAAATGACATTTTCTTGGGTTTTATTTGCCGTAGTCATTAACTTGTTTTTTTTTTAAATCAGCTCTTGTAAATGTGATGGCAACGCTTTATTAAGAGCTGATTTTTTGAGATGCTTGTGTAGATAATATTTTTTTTTTCTGACTAAGTATTACAATTTTTATTTTTTGTCTACGGATTTTTGTTGACTCCACAAACCTCATTCCCAAAACATAATGTTCTGACATGATAATAAGTTAGATTTTAAACATTAATGCATTCCCTATACTTATTTCAAATCATTTAGCTACGCTTACAAGTCCTCAAAAATGTAAACAATATTGAATTTATCAATATTTAGAAAAGGTAATAATAACGGATTGAAAGATAGTAAACAGTTTTGATAGGTATTCCCCTGTAGGATTGAAATGGCTTCAGGATAATTCGAATTTTTCCTTATTTTCGTTCTTATCGTCCTCCAAAATGTCCTTGGAAAGTTAATGAGATAGAATTAGCCTCAAGAAATATAATTTTTTTCAACAATACAAACTCAACTTAAATTCAACAAAAATTCGAGAATTCAATTAAATTCTTATCAACAATCGTATTAAATTTCAAATTCAACACAATATATGAGGGATAAACAGAAATTCCCGAAGGAGCGCGGCCATTTTTTACCTAATTAATGCTCCCCAAACGGCGTGGGAATTAAGCCTTCGCTAAAGTCACGACAGACATTCATGTATCTATGTCCACAATATCCTTAACGAAGGACGAAAGTAAAATGCCGCAGAGGCGTTGCTGCAAATGAGGGTCAGAGGACGCCTTCTCAGATGCCGAATCCAGGTTACAAGATAAATAATACTCTCTTACCACATCAACAATGATACCTGCCTGTGCGTCCGGGTTAACAAGTGAAATTGCACTTGACGGTGGAATTAAAAAGTGTGACGGAAGTGGGAAAGGGGGACGGATTTCGGGGGGCTTTCTGCAATGAAAGCAACCCATTCGTTAAGAGGCGGCACAGGGACTGAAAGACATGGAAGGCTGGTAAACTTCTGGAGATAACGGCTGGCATATGTCAAAATAATGGCATCAGGAACTTTTCATCAAGAGTGACAACTTAGCGATGTTAAAAGCGGCACCCCTTATAATCAGAGTGGGAATTTTTCGCAGTTTGATGCTGAATGAAATAAACAGTTTCATTAAAAAATGAGTAAGTGAAAATCCAAAAGCCGTTTATAAGAAAATATTCAATCGATATGCTTTATGACTGTATAGCAGCATATATGGTAAGGCATAGCTTAACCATATACCAGTTATATGCAGTATATATGGTTAAATATAGTTTCCAGCATGTTTGAGCAAAAATTTTATCAAAGGCAGTTAAAAGTATTAAAAAAATTAAACATTTATTTTGAAAGAATTATCAACTATCTTGATTTTGATGGGGGGGTAATGTTTGTAAAATCAACTAAGGTCGAATAAAGATCTGTAGCTCATAGGCAAAGTCTGTCTGCGCCTCCCCTTTCAAAATTGAATCGTTTTTATTGATTTAAATTTAATTTCTACAAAAAACACTAATACAATAAAACATTTAATTGCTGATCATCTTCAAGATAATTGGTTTCTCTATCTTGTTTGTAAAAAGTTAAGTTTATAAATATAGTTTCCAACATGTTTGAGCAAATATTTTATCAAAGACAATGAAAAGTATTAAAGTATTAAATATTTATTATCAATTATCTTGATTTTGATGCCTATTTTGATGTTTGTAAAATCAACAAAGATCGAATTAAGATCTGTAGTAGATCATAGGCAAAGTCCGTCTGCGCTTCCCCTTTTAAAATTGAATATTTTTTTATTGATTTAAATTTAATTTCTACAAAAAAGACACTAATACAATAAAACATTTGATTGCGGATCATCTTCAAGATAAACAGTTTCTGTATCTTGTGTGTAAAAAATTAAATTTATAAAATAACAGAAAAATAAATGATAAAAAGAAATTTACTAAGCATTTTGATAATTGATAACATTTTGATACTTTGATTTTGATAACTAGTGTTTTGATAAGCATAAATACTCATGAAATCAGTCAAATACAAAAAAAAAGCACTACACATATCTGCAAAAAAATTTGAAAGAATAAATATCCTAAAAATAATGTTCTTAGTTATTTGATTTGAATTTGTTCGATTAAATAATCTGATAAACAAACGAATTAGATGCCAGGGCAGAGGGGGGATTAAGTTCTGGGAGCTCTGAACGTTGCAGGGTCATACGATATCCTTTTTTTTATTTAATCATTTAGCTCTGTTTCTCTCATAATGTAAATCTGTTTGTTTATTTTACAAAAGAAAATTAATTTGGAATCCCTTAAATTTTTTCCACTCAAGATCACAAAACTGAACTACTAAAAATTGAACAGCTAAGAAAATGAAGCATTGGTCAATGAAAATTCGATAAACGATAGTTATTTAGAAAAATTTAATAAATTTTTTAAAAAAGAATTGTGACATGTATTATAGATTATCAAAGAAAAAAAAGTCATGTGAAAGTTCTCAGTATCATTTGGAGTAGCACCAACAATTTATGAAATCTTGCTTTTATATTAAATTATGATCGAGTTAACGCCATACAATTATTTTTTTTTTCAAAATTAACTAATATCTTAAATTTCTATTGCTCTATTATTTATAAGATGTGAAAATAGCTTTTTCTAAAATTTATCATTAAAAGAACCATGATTATCTTTTATTTTAACCATCTGGAAAAGGTTACTTAAAAGGTTATATTAACGTTAAAAAAGGTCTTTATATCCTAGCATTATTACAAACAGGCTTTAAAAACATATAACTGTAATTGAGGTTGCTAAAAGCTATTTTGTTGAGAATAATTATTGAATAGTAAAACTCAACTGACTTATACTAATACCAGAAATATATAAATTATATTAATAAACTCTTAATTTAAATTACAACATTATCTGAAATTTATATTACAACAAATTTTTCAGTTTGTAATTGAACTTTTTACAGAAAAAAAATTAGGAGTTAGTCATAAATATTTTTTTTTCTAATCAAGCGTCGAATATACACTTCTTAATATATATTTTTCTTTGAACAAACATAATGACTCAAAGGAATGACAGAGAGGTTTTCTTTTAATAAATCAAAAATACCTGTGTTTGAAAGACAGAAACTGCTTAAAGAAAAGATTAAGGAAAAACGTCCATGGCAATAAGAAAAAAATATAAGAGAAGATGAAACCGGTTGTTAGTCAAGTCAAATATTTCGCATACATCATGTTTCAAATAGGAAGTAGATATTTTTATTTTTTCATAAAATGGAAATACAAAGCTTATTTAGTGAGATCTTCGATATATGGTAGTAATTTCCACTTCATCTATCTCTGAAACTTTTTGCAAGGAATTAATTCCATCATGAACTGGTATTTATTTATAATTCTATTACGTGTTTTATTAACTCGTAGAAAAAATTATTTATTTAAGTCGTAAATCTACGAAAATAACCAATTGATGTTATCAATTTTTAAATAATAGATATCTGAATAGGAAATAAGATCAGATGACGATTTAAACATACACAAGTTATATAAACATCAATGTCTTGAGAATGAATCAGTCATTTTTTCTTCATTATAAAAATAAGAAATTAAATCCAAAGCATAAAAAAAAATCCGAACCAATGATATTGACGTTTTAATGAGATGTAAATAACCCAGTGTCTGAATGAATATTTTGAAAGAAAACAAATAAATGGCTGCAACTAATCTGGAGAAATCAATTTTTTATCATGCAACCCAGCGTAACGAATGTCAATATCTCATTTCAAAATGTATACTATAAACACGTGGTAAACAATGAACCATTGTTTACATTCCCGCTTCGAGACGACTCCCTCTTCCATTCGAAGTACACACAATATGAATCACTGAACGAGCCAATGAATTCCTCAAAGTTTTACAGAAGTCTCCCCTCCCCCCTTCCACATCAAATACGAGAATTCGAGGGGAGCACCGAAACCAGACGTCCCGGCGCAAGAGTAAACAATGTGTTTGTTTTCGAAAAATTGGCGAAGAAATATAATTATTTCCAATATGAATTGATTCAATGCCTCCGCTCGTGGATGCATGTTTTATACATGAACTATTCTAAAAGAAAGAAAAGTATATAAGTAAGTGCTTACCTCTTCGAGTTTTCGGAGTTTCCGTGTAAGCCATGAGTTCATCTATGTTACACTCGCTGAAACAGCTCGGCAGGGACAATCTCAGTCCTGGTGCGGCTGTTGACGGATTCACCTCACCCCCTTCCTCCAGCACAGACAGGCGCAGCAACTGAGGAGGGGAGACGGATGATTTTTTGAACAGCCGCATGATGTTGCTTTCGTTTGGTTACCTTGGCGATGAACGACCTTGCGCCAAGTTTGGCGCTGTGGCTTCAGCTGTCGGTTCTTTACGGAGAGTTTTTGCGGTTGAGACCATTCGGGATGGGGATGGAATTAATTTTTTTTCTTCTTTTTCCTTTCCCGCCAAGCTCGATATTTTCTTGCTGTTGCGCTTGTTCGAAACTTTTTTTCTTCTCCCCCTTAAAAAAAAGAGCGGTTCGGTCTTGAGCAGTGTTCACATGTGCGTTCGTAAAACGGATTTAGTACATTTTTACTGCACTTGCGGCTGTGCATGTATTTCCTTTCATCCCAGGAGGGATCTGGAGACGTTTCATTTTTATTTCTTTAGTTTATACGGAACACTAATAACCCACTAAGATGTCACTCGTATTAAATTAATTATTTCTTAGATGAATTAATGATAATTAGATTATATAATAGTTAATCAAACAATCTCAGTTGAACGTACTCTTCAGAAGGTAAATAAATAAAGAACAACTAACTTGTTAGAATTATTCGTCTTTTCTATTTTTAAACGAAGAATGGTTATGGAAAAAAGAAATTACCAGATTCTTAGAACACTTTAAAATGTATTCTATTATAAATTAGAATTTTCTTTTAACAAGAAATCATGAAAAATATACGTTAATTTATTGTTCTATTTTTACACTATTCTTCAGTGTAAACTTAAAATGAATAAATTGTTTCTTATTCCAAAGCTTTCATTATTTTTTAATTATCAGTGATATATTCCAAATTATATTGCAAACTCAGAGTTCAGAAGAAGAAAAAAACTAAATACTCTGAAATATTAATTATATCTTCTTGAAATTTTCGATACTTGTTTCGTTCAAGGGTCCTGTTTATGTTTCTATTTCTTTCGTTGGCGAGAAATGGAACACATCATTAAAACACAAACACTAAACTGTTTAGACAACGATCATCGACACTTTGTGTACTCTAATAAAAGGTCAATTAACGTTATCCACATGGATGCAATTTACTTGAAAACAGAAGACAAGGCTTGGAATAGCGTCGAGCAGAGTTGAGTTGCCACACTTGGTATTCGTCATCGTTATCATACCATTACCTAAGGGAAAAAAAGAAAAGGGATAAAAATAACTTCACTTGTCAGATGACACACTTCATCTCTTATTTATAAATGGTCGTTCCTTTGTTTGAGATAAGGAAAGAGAATAGGTAAATTCTGAATATCTGATGTAGTTAAGCTTCTGTAGTGAAGTTTGTAAAATATTCAAAATCATTCTCATGCGTTACTTCATTAAAATGTTTTGAGGATTAAAAATTCATTATTATTTCTTAATGATATGATAATATTTTTAAAAAGTGTAGACCGTAATCAAACTATTGTTATTACAATGATTAGGAAAAGAATATAGCCTCATTAAAAAAACCAATATAAGGAGTGGTCATTGTGCTTATACAAAGGATAAAATAAAACAAACATATGCAAAATTATAAATTCAGAACAACTTTCAGGAAGAATCAACATTTTAGAATTTTTAAGCTTTTATGTCAATTAATTTTCAAAATAAGCGTTATGTTCCTTTTGATTTGGAATTGAATATAATTAGCAATTCGCTGTTCCTAGTCTTGATGCTAGCCATACCAACATAAACAACACATTAATAAATATTAGCATGAATGGAACTGATTAATTACAGATATGTCAATCAACTGTGGGTATAAAAGCGGTGTTAAATTCTAGATTATTCATATCATTCAGTATATGATTATTCATATTATTGAGAATCTGAATAATATGAATAATCATATACTGAATAATATGATTATTCATATTTTTCAGATTCTCAAACCTTTTTTTTTTCAGTTTATTTTTCCTCCTTATTATTCATAAATTTTATTAATAAACAATATTATTTTTATTATTATTCTAAAAGGGATATGGCGCCACAAAATTTATTAAATGTTTTTCCAATGTCCTAGGAATAGAAAGAAATTCAGAAATGTTCGGGAACAAAACGATTCAAATAAAATAAATATCAGTAACTTTATTATAAAATCGAAATCGAATAGCGTAAGCATAACTTCAGCCAATAAAATTAAAATTCTACTCGCAATTCGCCTGTTTAAAGACTGGCATAAAATAAATGAAAATGTATAATTATTAATACACCATGCGATAAATTAGACGTAGGGTAATTATTATTTAAACAAGGTTTTCTTTTCTTTATAATTATTTAGGATGAAAAATAAGATACATTCTGTAGATTTGTTGTTTGTAATTTGCTTACTGTACGAAATTTAACAAGTTAGTAATATATATTAACGTCCCGTTATAAAGTAACACAAGGGCTATTTTTGGGACATACATCGTAATTTTGAACCGCAGTCAGATGACGAGGACGACACCTGAGCTGGCACCACACCATACCAACAAGTGGAAGTTTGGCCTGATGGATTTAACGTGCAACAGACCCCTTTACACGACGATTTTTTGGTGGAATCGGATCGCGAACCTGGAACATTACGGCTGCCACGCCGAGGCCTTACCACCAGGTCACTGCCACCCCCCAAAAATTTAACAAAAAATTGAAAATATATATAAAAATTAGATATAAGTAACTCGAATTGTTGACATTTAATATCATTATAGTTATTGATTTATTTTGATATTCGAATTTAAAAGTTATCTACTACGTGCATTTTACTAAATGTACATAGAATGTTATATCCTTTTCACAAATCTTTCAAAATGTATTATTTAATTCATAACACTTTTTTGAAATGAATTCTATAATTTTTAATTATTCTTAATGAATGAAAAATTTAACAAAACATGCAAATCAACCATATACAACAGCCGAAATTTTAAAACAATGCCAAAATGTTTTGTCGTGAAGTTCTTAGCTAAAGATACATCCTTCGCACATTGAAGAAACTATGCTATTAAAAGAAACTAAAATTAATTAATTAATTACATCAGGTTTTTAAAAATATCACAGAAAAGATCCGTTGTGAAACAAATTGTAAAAGTTTAAGAAGATAAAATGTTTTTAATTGTATGGTTTGAGTATTCTTATATTCCTTTAAGTATAAAAAAAATTCTGCCTGATATTCAGTTATAAAATACTTCTTTCATTTACAAAACATTTACAATATTGTCATTTTAAAATTTCTACAAACTTAGTCCACCAGTGAAAGGTTTGTAGCTTAATTTTCAGCTAAATATTTTTCTTTAAACAACTTAGCTGAACCAGAAGAGATCTTGACTTATATACTGAGTCAATCTTCTCAATTCGAGTCAATCTTCAATATATACTTTAAAAGAGAATTCTCTATTTCAATAAATTTTGTATAGGAGTAATTCATTTATTTATTTATTGAAAAAACTTATTATGCTATTTTTCGTTGATTTCATAGAATTCACTTGTAATTTAAAGGAATTCAATTTTTGTCATCATTTAGAATTTGTGGTCCTCATGATTTGTATTTACTTTTCCTTCTTTGCTTGTTTCCTTTACTTTTACAAGACCTTTTATTAACAATTCATAAAACAAAAATCGTATCATTTTCATAAGTGATAAAAAATAATGCCACAAAGATGAATTAGATTTAAAATCTAGAGTTACCAATAAGGTCATTTACTTGTTAGTGATAGTTAAAATTTATCTAATAACGTATCCGCTGTATAAATTTTAAATATGTTATAAGTTAATGTAAGTAACATAACATAAATATCCAATTTAAGGTTTTGATATTTTGAAGCCCTAGGTAATGCACATTATGAAACACTTCATTTAATAATCGTCCATTTTAGTTTCACATTTTAGAGAATTTTTGTCTGGTTAATAATTTATATTTGATTAACATAATTTATTTGTTTTTACTTCTCTGTTTTATTTCAAATTATCCGACACTCTTGTTTGCACTCCATTTTAATAACTATATGAAAGTAATGAAACAAATAAGAGCTTTATCAGTTTTAAGTTGTTGTATTTTTTATACCTACACACAGTAGAAAATGAAGTCTCCTGAAAGCGTCTGTATGTTGGAACCACAGGAACTCGAGAAATAAAGAACGGATAGTGAAGATATTTATACCATTTTGTAGAGCATTTATTGGGGAAGGTTTTAGTGCCTTAAAATCGTATCAAAATGAAAAGGAGAATTTCATAATTGCGATTTTAATTTACCCGTGCATGTGTGAAAAACCACAAACTGCGCATGTGTAAATGGGAATAGCTGTAGTATGCATATACGATACATTTCTTCGTTTACGATTGATTTTAAACAGTGGATCAAATCTCATTATGCCGGAAAGAAGGAAATCCAAACTCTAATTGATTTTGTCGACGGACATATCATATTTTGACGAGTATAGCATCTTAATATTTCTGAATGTGTGCCATAACAAATTGTTTTATAGCTATTATTGATAATTTCTTAACATATTTTTACGTTTGTTTGGTATTGAGTAAAATGCCCATGTCATACCGGGTGGAGGCTAGACTTATGAGCAACGCCGTGCGGCTACTGCTAGTTTTTATATAAAATGACAATATTTTCTCAATATTTTATCATTTATAATACTTATAATATTTACAAACTTATTTATTTAAACACTAGAAAAATAAAGATTTTAACTGACCAGCTTGTGGCCACCTCTCAGACCAGCCCCCATTGACTTTAGGTCAATTTGAAATATTGCCCTATTGAATATATAAGAAAATAACATTCTCATAATAGATTGAATTAATAGTGATGAGTTGTAGGACAGCCATCGATTTCAAATTTATCAAAAGATACTACAAAAAAACCGCTGTGTCCATCTAACATGTGTTAGAATGTTTTCGTTGTCAACTTCTAAATATCCAATACCATTTGAGGCGAAGGAAAGTGAAATTCTGTTTGTGGAAAACAAGGATCGAAACAAAAACAAGCCTACACAGGGTGGACTAAAATCTTGACTAAAATCTGCGAGAACATCCCACGATTGAAGAGGATATCTAAGGGGCGGCACTTCCTCGAGACGAATGAGTCATTTTTGTTGAAAAAGTCATTCGCACCCTCTTTTACAAGGTAATGACTTCCACTTCTGCACATTTCGCCAATTTGCCTTTCAAAGGAGCGGGCTCTCTGCATGTGACAGGCTTTGTCTCGCCAATTGAATAAATCGTTCCGAGGAAAAAAGATTTTCAAAAGAGAATATGTATTTATACAAGGCCATACGCTGAAAGAATCAAACCTACATAAAAGAACATGGCTTTTTTTTGAATAAGTTACTCATTAAATATTTGATTTGATAGTTTTTAGTACCATATTAAACAAAAACAATAATATCGTAATCTTACACACACGCACACACACACACACACACACATGCGATCTCAGAATGTATATGGAGTGTGACATTTTCAAATGCCTAATTAATAGAATAATAGAAATAATCTTCAGAAATAAGCTAGAATTGTTGAACAGGAATATAAACTCGATTATTCAAAATGAAAGAGATAAAATAGAAAATACCCTTTAATCAAACAGATCTGATATAGTTATTTAGGTTAAATGCTCAAAGGAAAGATTTATTTTTCTACAAAATATACTCGCTTTATTTTCATTTTGAAGTGGAATAGTAAACAAAAAATGCTATATTTATGTATAAGTTTTTAAAATGCCTGTTATTATTCATGTTCATGAAAATGTCGAAAAAAAATTCCATTAATTTTATTTATCACTATTTTTACCTCGTATAGTAAAAATATTTTCTGAATAATGTATTGATCTGAATTAAAGTTATTTTTCAGTTACTATTATACTATTATTGAACTAATAATAAAGATGAGTGCGTATATATGTGTGTTGGTGCTCTACAGGCCAGATATTTGAATCTAGATGCATCAAATTCGGAATATATGTGAAGAGTGAGAATAGCATTTCGGAGTATCTTTTAAAAATTCTAATTAGCATTTTAACTAATTAAGAATTCAGAGAAATCTTGACTTTTTTTTCGATGCCTTCAGTAAATATGACAGTTCAAAAATGAAAATTCCTTTAATGAAAACTAAACAAGGATGATACTGATTAATATTTGTGTGTTTACAAAGAGAATGGAAAAGTTAAGTTGCGAAAATTAAAAAACAAACATTTACCATTCTTTAGCAGTGTTATGATTTATGGAAAGAATCATATTAGAAAGTTTCTATTAGAAAGTTTCATGTGCACAATAAATGGTACGTATGTTAAGACATTCTAAATAACACGGCTTTAAAGGCTGACAATTTCATGGAATCACAAACATGAAGTTATATCTAAAACAGTCAACTGGAATCAAATGACTAATATTCCCAAGAAACTAGTTATGAAAATAACTAATCGCATAGAAAATTTTATTTTTTCTTGTCTTGCTTTATTCAAAAGGTGGAAAATTATGAAGTTAAAAAGAACTATAAAAATACAGTGAAGTAAATAACTTCTTAATATTTTAAAGGACCTTTATCTATGTTCATAGATAATATTTGGTGGTTTATGAGGGAAAATCTAAAGGTGAATATTATTAATGCTTGGTTTATATTTTACTATATTTCTTACAGAATCTATAATCTTCACAATTGGAATAATTTAAACAGCAGCTTAATTTAATAAAAATGGGGATGTTATAATTTTTTAAAATAAAAAGTCACCTTAAAAACTATTTAATTCTGAAACTATTTTAACACTCACATATAAATAACTGCTTTGTCCTTAAAAATTTATATTATTTATAATTTCTCATGCCCATATAACTTACCACTGAATTTATCTTGCGAAATATTAACGCAAATACATAATGTTATAGATATTTTTCGAAGAGAAAAACAAATTAAGCCTATTTTAGAAAAAAATCATTAATTGTGAAACTTCTTTTTCTTTAGAAATATAAAAATTCTAGCATTTTGAAAATCGTTTGCAACTTAAATTTGGGTCAATAAACACTTCTCTTATATCTGGTAACTTTTCTGATATTTTCTGAGCTTGAAAGTGGGATAAGTTTTTAACTTCCTTTTATATCACTTCAATTAACAGACAGACCAGTAGACAGTCTCCGATTTTTTTTAATAGCGATCATTCTTTTCACTGTCAATGAAACAATGGTGAAAAATTATTGGAAGTAAAATTTATTATCGTCTGAAAAAGAATTAATTCAAGGTCTGATTTTACGTAGCTCATAAAACGGCCATTGGAAACAAAACGGTTATTTTAAGATGTTGGGTATGGTAATGAAATAAAGCTGTTATTTTTCAGCAATTCTATTTCAGCAGTTTAAAGTTAGTTTTGCCCTCCAACATGTTTTCTTAGAAAAAAATTATAATCTTAATTATACTATTATAATGAATAATTTTACGAAACCCTCAAGAAAACTTTAAAACTTTTTTTTTAAAGTTTACAAAAACTTTAAGAAATCGTCATATAACTAAATGTCCATTTGTTTCTTTGCTACTTTGTGTCTTTATTTGAACATCATAAAATTCCTCATCCCTTGATAAAATCGAATGAGAGTTGGCAAGTGTATATTTTAGCACCTGGAAAGTTTGACAACGCTATTAATAGTTCTTATGCCTTTATAATAGAGGTCAAACGGTAGAATGTTTTTATGGTTTTTCACCATAAGTTTTGAACATTTGGTACATTTTACATGGTACATTTTTTAAAAACATAATTTGATGCATTTACAAACATTAATTTTCTTGGTAAACAACTCTTCTGCATATCGCTTCTCTCGATTTATCTTTTACGAATACATTTTGTTGCGAAACATTATTATACTGTTCAAAATTCTAATTATTCAGAGCAATTCTATCTGAATCATCAATATTTATTTCTATTATCTCCATTAGAGGGAGAGGATTTTACCTGGATCAATATATCTAATGGCAGCTCCGGCAATAACAGGAGTAAGTGTTTGTTTAAATGAGAACCACTTAATACGGACTTGAAATCAAAGCAGCAAAGGTATGTTGCATTAAATAACAATAGCCTTTATGTGCAATTTGAATTAGCTTTATGGTGAAATCAATTCTTAAATGCACCCCAAATATATCTCAAACTTAGATTTGTACGATTGTAAGTAAACGTACACATAAGAGAATAGCAGAAAGCTAGAAAAGATAACAGGATTTATTACCTTTCTATCGTCGAACTGATCATCGAGTGTATCTGATACTTTTGCATCTTATACAGTCGGTAACTGATCCCCCCTTGTTGAAATAAAGCAGATATTGAGGGGTACCGATTCTAGCACTTTAGCCGATACTGGTAGCTGATAATGATACGAATAAAGATTCCAAATTGGGATTTCGCTTCTTCAGAAATGATAATGACGATGAAGTGCTAGTATCAATTGATTTTGACAGTGATAGACGGGCAGGTGAGAAGAGGGAGGGGCAGGCTTTGTTGATATAGTTTTGTATTGGAGAAGAAGAGGATTCTTTAGAGCAGGGGTTCTCAAATTTTTACCCTCCTTTATTGCGACCCTCTTTTTAGACTAAGTATTTCGGCGTCCCCCCCCCCCCAAATAATTTGAATCTGTCTAAAGTTTAGACAGAAATTTTGATAATTTAACACGTACGCAAGAGTTCGTAGAGTATGTGTCGGGTATTGGAGCCACATTCCTTGACACTTCATCTTTCTCTTTACTATTATCATCTCATCTCGAAACTTTGATTGAACAGTTTACAGATTACATTCCAGTTAAGGATATGAGTGGAGTTGTGTGGATAGTCAATCCGTTCAGTGAGCAAGCCGTAACAAAAGCTGAGCTAAGTGTCCGTCATCATGGTCAACTGAGAGAGATTTCAAGTGATCAGTCAGCTTAAGTAACTTTTAACAAAGCTTATGCCAACAAATGTTGGGTACGTATTAAAAAGGAATACCCAGAACTGTTCACAACAGCATTAACTTTTATGCCATTTTCTACATCTTACAACTGTGAACAAGATTCTCCATAATGAAACATTTAAAAACAAAATCAAAAAATCGTTTGACACTGGAAAATGACATTGTTTTTTGTGTTACAAAGCTCATTCCAGACATTAAAAAATTGGTTAATTCTAACAAGCTCATGTATCCAATTAACTAATAGAACACAAAAACCAACTTCTTTGTGTATTAAAAGCTCTATGCGTACTCATTTTTTAATGAAAACTACAACAATAAATTAATTTTCTTCAAACTTTTCTTTCACCTCGCGACCCCTCTGGACACATCCTGCGACCCACCTTTTGAGAACCCCTGCTTTAGAGCACTCGAGGTTAAGGCAATAATACTTGGGATAAAATATATACATTTCAACAACATCTCATATGCTCATAGTGGCAAGATAGTGAACTAGATATATAGATGTAATAGTTTGAATCAAATTCATAGGGTAACTCTGAAAAGAAATGCTTCTAGGAAATTATCCGTCTGCTTCGCTTTGTTCCCAAACCTATTATCGACGGAATGGTATTTTAAATTTGGACCAGTTTTGTATATCTGATACTTTTGCATACCTGATACAATGTATGAATCTGATACAATATCACCTCTGACCAAAAGGATATCAAGTAACGGTACCGGTAGATTTTTTTTTCTCAAAATGCAGGCAGACATTCTCAGAACATAATACAGACTGATATATCCAGAAGACAATATACCTTATCATTGTTGGCATTAGTCAGTGATGCAACATATTAGCCAATATCGTTTTAAAAGATTGCAACATCTTAACTAATCTTATTCCTTCTTTTTTTTTTTTTTTTTTTTTTTTTTTTGAACAGGAAGTTTTGAACTATTTTCTTTTCCTCAAACGTAAGCCGTCCTAAGTCGTGCGTAGTAAACTTGGACTTCAGGGTGGGCGTAGTACACTGTAGGCGTAATTTATGGTCTCACATCACAAAGTTAATTAATGACAAATTCATTAAAGGTAGAAACAAGTGGAAACAATCTACTCAAGCTTACATCCATCGAATCCATGCTCAATTTCTGCACCTACACCTTATTAACGCGGCGTGCGACGATGACATTGTAATCGGAATGATTGATCATTTGATTGCATCTTCGATTTCGTTCACCTTTTTCGACCAGATGTTACGGAGAAAGGAATTCCTGGCGATTAAAAGGCCAAATGCCGAGATAGAAACCTGTTCTAGAAAGGCCCTTTTTTTTTCGTTTCTCCTTCCAAAGGACTTTTTATCCGACAGCGGTTTTCCAGCCTCTTCGGTTCGTTGCCTAGAGTGAGAGTTGTACAAGCTATTTGACGTTGTTAGACTCGTTTTGTTTTTGTTTATTTGCTTTGATCCGGCTTAAGTCAGTTTCACTGGGACAAAGTCAATATGGGTTAAATCAATTCATTCGGCGAGGCATTTAATAGGAATACAATTATGGCAAAATTGCTACTTTTATAACAAGTTTACTTTTATAAGTGCTAATAATAGAAGTTTCTTTGAGTCCAAAACCCCACGTGACAGTACTTTGTGTCGTAATACTAAATTTTGATTATAGTTTTAGGAGAATAATCCCTAAATTATTATGACAGTGCGTTTTAGAACAATCTATCAGTAATTTGAAGGGATATCAGAAATATAAATTTAAAGCAATTATAAAATTGCGTATTTGGGTTCAAGCGTAGTCCAAGATAATTAAAAGTAAACTACAGGCATTTTGGGTTCACAGAAAATATCGCCCTTTCACATGAATATATATAAATAATGCGAAAACAATATTATTTATATATTTATATAATACAAGTAAAAGTTCCACTTTTCGCCACCAGAATTAAAAGTGGCGCAACATATTCAATTTGGATAGCAAAATAGGCACAAAAACTAAATAAAAGGATTAAAATAAAATCTATTATGCATATTTCAATGTATCATGTCAGAACATCATTTCTTGAACGGCCAAGCACCACCTGCTCGCGCGAGTTAAATTATTTTTTTTATTCATTTTAATTGTTTCATTGAATGAGTAACTTTAGTACTGCAAACGATCCAAAAAACTTTGTCTCGCATTTATTGTTTAAAAAATATCCCATTTCCTATTTATTTCATTTCATATGATCAAGTGCTCAAAATGACATTTTTCTAGGCTTTACTTGCTGTAGTCATTAACGAATTTTTTAATCAGAACTTTTGTAAATGCAATGGCAACATGTTATTAAAAGCTGATTTTTCGAGATGCAGAGAATACAATTTTTATGTTTCGCCTAAGGATTTTTGTTGACGCCACAAGCGTCATCCCTAAAACAGCATAATGTTCTGGCATGATAATAAAATACAATTTTTATACGAATGACTAAAATTTAAAAAAATATATTTGTTGCTCTTTTATTTAAAATTCAAAGGAAATTTTGAAATTTGTAATTCAATTGTTAACAATTCAAAGATTTTCCCCATAATTCTCAAATCTTGAGATTTTAAAAAATATCATGTTTATAAATTTTACTGTTCAATTCCCATATTCAACTTTAGTTTTAAAATACAGATCTTTCATCAGTTTTCATCTTTAAAATAATGGTTTATTAAATAAGAAGTTTTTGAAATAAACTAAAAATATACTTTAACATATTAGTTTACAGATCTGATTAATAGCGGAATAATTAATTTTTGTGATATTTTTTTCAAAGAAAATCCATCAGATAAGTTTTATAAACAACGAGATAACAGATAAAAAAACCCGGATATATTATATTACATTTTTATTTTGCATTATATCTTCTTACAGTTCGTTAATTTATTCAAGTGTTGACTAAAATTACTAAAATGAAAGATTATATTCAAATAGCCGGAAAAATATAAAGAAGAATTTTTAATTAATCTTTTTTTTTTATTTGAGCTTGATTCAAGTTTAAGTATCTATAAAAAGTTTGAAACAGGAGATTAATGAAGACAAAAGTAAGAAACGAAAATACCCGAACATTATTCTTTTTGTTCAAGTAAATGTTTTTTTAAATTGCGAAACGTCGAATAACAAAGCTATTGCCATTCTTCAGATCTAAAAAATTATTTTGATCTAAGTAAATAACATTTTTTGGAGGTAAATATTTATTAAAAAAATGTCATTTACATGGAGTTTTGGAACAGTTAATCTTCTTTTCTCCTTATTTTTTTAATCAAGGAAAGTGTTTTTTGGAATTAAAAATATTTTAATTAGAACAATTATTTTAAAGGGAAAGATAATTCCTTTAAATAGAACAAGATTTTTTTTTTAAAAAAATTGGTCTTATAAAAATACAGATAAATTGCTTTAATGAATTGTTTACGAACGAAATTTCTCTAGCTTCGTAGGAATATTATAAACAGACGTTAAAGAGAAGAAAAAAATATGAATACATTTATGATAAATAAGCTTAATACGATTTAATAGCATCGATTTTATTTATTTGATTATTTGGAATAACGAAATATTATTCTTAATTTTTCTGTGCCACTAAAAGTCGTATTTCATCAATTGATGAATTTATTATTGTAAATATCCTCTCAAATTTCTTTATTCGTACAAATTTATTGGGAAAAATTCGGACATCAGATAAAGTCATTTATATTAAACACATATGATATTTAAAGGCAAAATGAAAGATTACGGTTTTTTTTAATGAACACCTGCTTGATTCAGATAGATAGTAAAGTAAATAATATTGTTTAATTTGTTTTATATTGCAGATTCTGTCAAAATGAATCCGTATAATAAGCCAAATAATAATACTAGGAATGCGTTATCTGCTTTTATTTCTAATAATAAGATGTCTGAAGGACATTTTGGCGATTTAAACTGTTATCAAGATTATAATTTTTTTAAAAAAAATTTAAAATTAATTATAAAATAAATTTATGCAAGCTACTTATTTTTTAAATTTCGGGATTAAAATTTTATAAATATATTACTAATATATTTTGAGTCAAAAGAGTATATTTAAATACTGCAACAGACAATTTAATTATTTTGTATTAAATCTTTGTATTAAATAGATATATTTAATACAAAAGTGTATATTAAATTAAAAATTTATATTTGGTAACACACAATTTAACAATTATTTAATATTTGGTAACACACAGAAAATAGATGTTTTCACTGCAATAGACAATTTAAATATCCTTTTATCAAGATGTACTAGTTATATGAAAAAATATCATTGTATTCATGAATTATTATAAGGGAAGTTCATTTGACTTGTTACGTATTAATGAATTGAAATTGGTATTCCTTTTTTCCAGTAAAAATAAAAAAGAAACGGTTTTTCAATATTTATCTAAATACCTTTTCTTTCTTTCAACATATAAAATATTTCATTTCACAATTTTCGACTCTTTGAATTTTTAAAATACAGTCCTTTTACCCAAGTTAATACAATATTTACTTATGACACTTCTATATTTTATTTTCTAGGAAAGAAAACTGTTCAATTATAATTAGAATGGATAAAACTAGATTTGTTATATGATTTATTATTTGTAATACTTAGCTATCATGAAGATATAAGAAAAAGTATTAACTTATAACTAACCGACTCACTTTTCTTTGAATAAATGATTTTCGGAGTATGGAAGTAAGGGCACAATGAAATATGAACATTCCTATGATGAGATCAAGAAAAAGACAAAAGTAATCCTAAGCTCCACAATTTCTGCTTCGTTCTTATCAAACAGGGACACAGAGATCTTAGCAATCAAAAGCGAAATATCTTTTATTCTTTAAGAAAATGGAAATAAAATCTTTTTTAGAATACAGCAGGAAAAAGGACATTTCTTTCTGATTTTCCATGCTTTGGCATCCAATTTCGAGCACACATTCTCTTATTCATATGTTGGATTTATCTTTCTTCATCTGGCAGAAAGTATGAAACAGATCACAATTCAAGTTGGAAATAATGGTCATGCAGACATAGTCTTTTTCTTCTTCTTTAAATCATCCTCAACAGTAATACCACGAAACATTTTTTAAAACAGTACTTTAAAGTTTAATACTCAATTCTGTCTTCTATTGTCATATGACAGATAGGATATTCAAAATACGAGTTGCAAAAGATTTCCAATTTGAGATAGTGAGCAATACGTTTCGGTTTTCGACTCGTAAGTAGAGCAGTCAGGGTTTTATTCTCTCTTAGAAGCGCTCTCTTTAGTCATTTATGCACGCTTGCAAAATTTAATAACTTTGCTTATCTGCTTCATGTCGAAAGTAGCGAGTGATTTCATCACTTTTTCTGATTGTTAACGGAAAGGAGATTTCGAATGGTCAGCATTTGTCTGAATTCCATGGAATTCTTCAAAAAAAAAAAACGGAAGTCCGTGAATTGATGACATAGTAAGATTCAGAATTGCTGTGTATGCTGGTATCAGTCTTCTAAAAGAATTTAAAAATCGATTTTTTATAGCTCTTGGCTTTTTATTCTGGTGTCAATAAATAATGGAAGAACTTTTTGGGAAAAAAATCGATTCTTTTCTCCCATCCTTTTATTTATTTATACCACTTTTTCTTTGAATTCGAAATCACTTATTTTTATGGTAATACACGGTCGATTGGCTAAAGAAATTTACCAACTGGTAAAAATCAATTTCTTTTACGAATTATTAAAAGAAAAATTGTTACTTGTCAATAAATAATGGAAGAACTTTTTGGGAAAAAAAATCGATTCTTTTCTCCCATCCTTTTATTTATTTATACCACTTTTTCTTTGAATTCGAAATCACTTTTATTTTTATGGTAATACACGGTCGATTGGCTGAAGAAATTTACCAAATGGTAAAAATCAATTTCTTTTACGAATTATTAAAAGAAAACTTTTTACTTTTAGAAAATTTAAAATAAAAAAGTATTAGTTTTTTAAAAATAACTATCAGATGTAGAAATAAATTCCTTTTTTCATTAATGAAAAGATTCGCATGTATCACTTGTTAAATTATCCAGTATTTTGTTTAAAAAAATCACTTTTGGTTTCAAAAATTTTCTGCTACTATTTAATGCTATACATTTTTAAAATTTTTTTTAATAAAACGTTTTATGCCAATACTTTTTATATTTCTTTTAAATAACTGTTTTACTTTCTAGGGTTTTTTTAATGAAATACGTATTTATTAATAAAAAAAAAACCTCGGCCATGTTTATAAATTTCCACTCTCTAATCGATTTTAAAGAATCGATTAGATAGTGGATTTTTTGGAATTATGTTTGCTTGTTATTATGCCTCAGTCTGAGCATGATTGCTCTAAAAGATAATGATATATATGGATGAAAATGACATATAGTTTTATTACTTAAACAATAGAAATGTTAAAGAAAAAACTTCAAATGAAATTCGTTAAAAGATAAATTATTTATTTATTTATTTATGTGTAAAAGTGCATGATATTGGCATAACATAACATGAACTTTACAAGCAACATTTGACATGTTATTTTTATATCTGACATGTTGTTTTATTTATGTAGATTGTGAAATTCTAACTTAAAAAGGCCTATTAAAAGAACCATTTGAAGGAGTAAATTTAAATATATTTACTACTAGCTTTTACCTTCGACTTCGTAAGCATGGAAAAGCACACAACTAACCTAAAATCAATTTATCAATTTATTGTAGTGTGCCTGAAAGAAAGCATTAGCGTAGCCTCGCCTCATTAGCGTGGGGAAAAATAAAGTCTTACTCATTTGGTGATGAGGAAATGAAAGTTTTTGGTGGAAAAGTTAGTTTTTTAATTAATAAAAAATGACCGTTCAATTAACCGGAATAAATAAAAGCACATATCCTGTTCTAGTCTATGATTTATCAGAAAACAGTCAACCACAACAAATCCTGTCGATACAAATGTTCAGTGGTAGCGGGGTGTTCGGCTGTACAGAAGAAGTCTATAATATATCGCTGAGCTAAATTTCATCCAATTTCGTTCAGCTGTTCTATCGTAATTGATTACCATCATCCATCCATACAAACTTTCACATTTATAATAGCAGTAAAGATAAGATAAGGCTAAATACAAGACTCGTCATATTATGGAAAGTATGCGGAAACAAAATCAGCGATAGATGACTTCTTATTTTCACCTTTCAAATAACGAATAAGAAAATGATTATTAATATTATAGTTAAAAGCAAAATAGCTGATATCTCATAAGAATTTCTGAAACCATGTTTCATTAAAAAAAATCCTGTAATATACGGTGTTAATATATATTTTTATTTAAATAAACAATGTAAAAAAACACATTTCAATGTCATGCATTGAAAGTATTTCAGGGCCATTTTTCTATTATGTCAGCAACGTTTTCAGATTACGTTAAAGCCATTTGTTACTTGCTATGCAATATTAGGTACTTACGTATTATACCGTCTTCGCCAACGGTTTAGTAACTCATTGGCGACGGATTTAAATTTGGCGATAAAGATCAACGGATTACACCATTGCCGGATTGCAATAATCGGCGGTTTAGCAACTCATTGGCGACGACTTCAAATTTGGCGATAAAGTTGGACGATATAATACGTAAGTACCCAGTATTATTAAACAACTCACCACATATTTAGAATATTCAAAATAAGATGTTGCATTCCAAATACATAAGTAACTTAGAATTATCGAGATGAACTTTAAAACGATTGCGAACGAAGTTAAAATTCGAAACTGAAACATATTCATTAAACCAACATTGATAAAGACTGTATTTAAGACTAATAACAGTAAGAAATTCGAAAAGCAATCAGAAAATGAATTTCTCCTTTCCAAAATATATCTTTACATTCATTTTCTACTTAGAAATAAGAAACAACGCTTATTTATTGCATTTCTCAACTGCACTGATATCGAAGAAAAGGTAACAACCACCTAAATTTTCGAATAATGGTTTTTAGAATTAACAACTGTGTATACAAACTCTATAAAACATTTACTGCTTTAATGCCATTACGATAAATCATGAAACGTCAGTAAAATAATTGGCTCTCGAGTGTCCTAATTGTTTTCTACCTGAGAAGATGTACGAGTTTGACCTATTATCACAAATCATATTGTTACTTTAAGAAGATATAAAAACGAAGCATTAAAATTAATTAAGTAGTACCCAAGAGGGATGTTGAAATAACTTCCAAGTGAAAAATATTTCATTTGAGGACTTGACTCTTCTTTATCAGCCATTAAATTTTTATGAGAGTAGGTCGATTTATGGCTACAATTCAGGATATTTTATTGCCGATATCCCTCTTCAAGGGCATCTCATCGATTCCAGTCGCATTGCTTTATATATGACAGTTTCTTTAAAAAATATAATCTATTTTAAAATTGGCAATAGAGTATTCTTAAATATATTGCATATAAGAGATCATGCATGGCGTTTGTATTTAGATTAATTAAAACAAAATAAAAAAAAAGAAAATGAAATCTTCTATTGTAAATTTCAAGTTATCATGCGAGAATATTATTATTTTTTAAGACATTATTAATCTTAATTGAGTTAAGAACCAATTTAAACCGGTTAGAAACCACCACAAAACTTCTCTATCGGTCTAAATCCTCTCTCTATTATATATATATATATATAAACTTTTATTTTTAATTTTTCTATATAGCGAACAAAATTTTGGAGCTCGACTGGTTTTGAAATGAAATAACAGCTATGATGTCACAGATTTTCGTCAGCCTTTTAAAAATGCATCTGTTGTCAATAAAGCAATACTGGTAAAAGCAGGTCAACTTTTTATAAACGCATCCGTTTTCAAAGAAGCATACATAATAATAATGCAATACTGATAAAAGCAGGTAAAAATATTTTTTGCCCGTGAAATTTGGAGACATCAAAATCTCCTAACCAAAACAACATTATGTTCTCACATGATAATATATTCTTTCTTATGTTTAATTGCCTCTTTCAATATTTTTTCTCATTTTAACAGCCGTATAGAGTGTATCTATTTCTAGAATAAAATAGTTTAAAAATAATAAAGAAATTTGTAAATTTTTTTTTCTTGACGTTTTCGTTCTTCCCTAGATATTGCTAGTTAATAAATGGAAACGATTTTTAGTAATCTTAATTTTCGTCGTATTTATATCACAGAATTACTCAAAACCTTTAAAAAATTCAATAAAAAATACAACATTTAAATTTTTTTCGAAAATTTTTAATTATTAAAAATTAATACAGCCAATAATTCTCAATGAATGTTATTAGTTTCCTTACAGAAATTTAATGATTCAGAAAGAAAAAAAGGAACTTAAATAAAAAGGTAATCTTTAAAGAATGGCAGTACATGTAACAAAAGATTTCCAAGCTTATTTCATTTTCTATATCCAATCCATTAATATCCTTCAATGACAGAATTCAGTGGCAGAATCCACACTTAACATGAGATTTCGAAGAAGATACAGTCTAACAGATGATTTATTACGAATTTCTTCCAATCGATCAAGATTTCAGATTATGATATTCGTGGGAAGTAGCAATTTTTTTAGTAGTTGTTTCATTTTCATCGATTATTTCGTATACTTTGACGTCAATAATTTAAGTTCTAAAATTCGTAAGAAAGGCAAGAAAACAAGAGCCATAGTGGATGGACGAAACATGACAAGATATGCAAGAAATTTTAAACGGATGAAAACGATTAAAGTAAACAGTTGAAAAATTGTTAACAATTATTCGTGATGTGAAATACAAACATCTGTGTATCATCCTTAACGTCAGCCAAAGAGAGTCGCTTTGCTCTCAAAGGGTAAATGACCTTACGTATAAACCAGTAATTTATATATTAAAATTTAAATTTTTATAAGACAATGAAGCATAACCAAATATTATTTCTATTCAGCAAGAAACAAATACATATTTTCCAAGTAATAAAAAAATTAAGTTTTATTAATTCATTTTATTTTATTATTTATTGAAGCTTTTGTGTCTGTAACCTCAAAATCCAAAAACCGGCAACGTCAAATTGCATTGCAAATAAGAATAATTTCTTATTCTTATTTTATTTGATTTGAAGTTATGGAAATTCAATATAGCCTGGGTGGTAGGGCCTTGAATTCATTTCTTAAATGATGGGAGGAAATAAACTAAAAACCAGAAATATATTGTTTTGGACAGCCAAACGACGGCACTTTTCTTTTTTGTATAACTGAAACACTAATTAGTGCGGAGACTGGGTACATTATTGATATGGTCTTGGATTCGCATCCCTTGGGCTGAGAGTTCGAACCCGCCAGTCGAAGACTCTCCGTGTGTGTGGTGGCTGGTGCACGCGAAATATATCGTGGTCACAAAGTTCTCCATGTGGAGAGTAATACCACTAGGGTAGTGAGTCAGAGGTGATCGTTCTCTGTCCTAGATCTAAATTACGATTTGTGGATGAATGAATGAAGTTCTTCCCGTAAAAAGGGTTTGCGAGGTATTTGAGCTAGAAGTCAGACTTCTGCCCTCGGGTGCTCAGGGGTCCATACCTTCAGAAGCTTCCAACTCGGTGGGTACACAAATAGGTGAGAGTTAGACTCCTCTAATCGATGATGGGACGTACTTCCTTCGGAAAGGGTTGTATCGTGGACGGTGACGGCCATTAGGACTCAACCACAGATCCCGCTAATTGCCTTTGCGATGGTCCGGTCAATCAATTCTGATGGTTAATCCATGAGCCTTCGCGGCCGGTCGTAGAGTCTGTTCTATGACTTCCCTTCAGAAGCTATCCCCCGAGGGGGTATCTCATAATTGGGGATGAGATGCTTCCGGTATGGTGGTTGGATCTCGCTACCCTTAATAGGTACACTAATAGGTGTGGGTTGAATTCCTCCCATCGATGACGGGACGTACTTTTTACGGGGAGGGTTGTACCGTGGTCAGTGATGGCCATTAGGACTCAACTACAGTTCTCGCCAGTGTTATTATAGCGGCGGTCTAGTCATTCAATTTTATGGTTAATCCGTGTGCTTTCGTTGCTGTTCGGAAAGCCTGCCTATGACTTACCCTGAGAAGCTACTGCAGCTCTCCTTCCGTTATAAAGCGGTACACGAGAGCAACAATAATAATAATAAAAAAAATCGTACATTTAATCATATGTAATCAATCTTACATCATATTTTGCAAATTTTTAAAAAAGATAAAATTTATTAAAGGATTCGCTGATTAATTAAATGTTTGAAAGCGGTCACAGTGAAAATGTAGGTTAAAAATATTTTATTTCACTTCTTTGATCAAACCTTTTTCAATGATATTTCACAAATAATTTGCAGTGTATGGAAATTTGCATCCACCGTCAATCGCAACGGTAGATAACGGAACCATCGTAAAGAAGCAAAGAAAGAAAAGGAAAGAATAGGAAGGCGAGACTGGCATTGAATTTCCAACGAGTTTATATGTAAATTATTGTTGAAACGGTAACCTATTCTAATGAAGCTGCAATCGCATCGCCATGTCTCAACTTCCCCAGTCGTTATCGTGTACTCATCAATGCGTAACGGCAAACACCGTAAGATTCTAATCAATGAAATAAATTCTTTAAAGAAAAGGTGGGGACATAGGGAAAGCGAACATGATTTGTACTACAGAAATAGAAAATAAAATAAGATCAAGAAAGACGAACGTGAATCATTCGATACGAATTGCAGATTTGATTAACTGATGATGAAATGGTAGTCTGGCCCACCAGTTAACGGAAAACAGATTTCACATTGTTCTTGAAGAGAGGAAGATATTTAGGTTGTCCCACGATTCTTATTTTTCGAGTATTTTATTTTTGCGTTTCATTATTCGTAAAATAGAATATATTTATAGTTTTTATTAAGAAAGTATTTTTCGTTGGTTTTATTTTCTTTGAAGCAGGATCAAGAAGTTATTTTAGTTTGAATTATTGTCGGCCCCTTCTATGTATATTGAAGGGGCCGACATTCTATCTTATTGACAATCTTGTTGTTTTTCTAGTTTGTTATCGTATATATTAACAGTCAAACTAACTGATAATTACTAACCTATACTGTAAAAATTATTGCTAATGATTAAATTTCGGAAGAATACTAAGAAACAAAGTTATTGGAGGGAAAGACTGAAAAGAAAGTTTAATTAAGAAAACTTAGTTTAAGAAAGTAAAGAAAATTTAACTTAAATAAGTATGCAATGATATAATATATTGATATAAAAAATATTAATTTCATATATTTTAAATTAGATAAAAAAAATCCTAAAACTACTAAGTTTCCGATGAAAAGAAAATAAAACTGAAATCAACGGTAGCAAATTTCAAGTTATCATGTGAGAACATTATTATTTTTTAATGATTATTTGCCTTAATTAATTTAAGTCATTAACCAGGTTAAACCGGTTTGAAAAATTACAAAACTTTTTTTCTCTCTCTCTAATGATAATTTTTTAAAACTTTCATTTTCAATTTTTCTACCTGCTAAGTAAAGTTTTGGAGCTCGACCGATTTTAAAACAACAACAAAAGTAATTTCGACGAAAAGTTCATTATTACTGGAAGCTATTGTATATGTTGGTAAAATCCAATGAACGTAATGCAGATTGATATTAAAATTATATTCTAATATTTACAGTATTTTGAGAAATACAATTAGTAAGAATGCGGTAATAATATCAAATTTTCCAATCGCGAGATTAATTATTTAAGAGTAAGAAATCGTAAGCAATCTGGAATATGAAGTCATTTCACAGACACGAAAAACAAGAAGCAACTGATAGTAAATTTAATTAAATATTTCAAACAATAATGGCAAAATAAACCTCAAATGTCATGGGTTAGGTGACTTGCTATCTACCAATGAAAAAACGAATATTTTTTTGCTTTCAAATTTCAGAGACACCAAAACCTCCTAACCAAATCAAAATCATGTTTTCTCATGATAAAAGCATCCAATTTTTAAATAACAGTCTTGAATTTAAAAAAATTCATACATTTTAATAATTATTAGATAGCGACTATGACTCTTGAAAAGAATGCCAGTTCTCCAAACTTTCATGTTTTAACTCTGGGAGAATATTTGGTCCTTGGTGTTACATTTAATGCGTACTACACAATCCATGGATTTTTGCTAAAATATATTCCAAGCCTGAACAGTTCCTCTATTAGTCAGCCACCTCAGCTCCAAATTAATCATGATAATTATTAATTATACGGATATATTGCTTTTGATTGTACAAAATAATAAACAGATTATGAAAATTCTTAATTGATATGCAAATATTAATCATGAAATTTTGATCCGAATATTTGAAAAAAAAAATTGGTATCCTACCACATGCATACTAAAAGCTGCATAATACGAGCATCTCTTTCAGATTTGATCAAAAACAAATCCGGATTTGAGTAATAATATTTATTTGAAATCTTAGCTTTCTAATCATGACAAAAAAAAAGAGCATATATAGTTAATATTGTTCGATTTAATACTTTCTCATAATTAAAAGCATACTTCTGAACGGCTATAAAATAACATAGTCATCTGAGCCACCACATTTTTCACAGCACAATAAATATAAACTTATCATAGGTAGCATTGCACTAGGCTCTTGCATATAACTCAATACTGAGGAATGAATTTTAAAACTTAACAAGTCTTTAACTTCGAAAACGATACTCTTCAACCAGACAACTGCATCCTTTGTCTTAGTTCATCTGAAAATCTATATAACTCATTGATTTTTAGCAATTAAAAAAAACGCGCTTTTACTGCAAAATATCATAAATAATATATATATATATATATATTTGTATTATAAAATGTTGTTAGTTTCATAGATATCCATTCGAATTGTTCCTACTCAAATTAATTATTCTAACTCTGAATGCGTAGGCTTCAGAATAGCTTTGTTGATTGATCAATATAGCATTTATGACAACAGTGAATCATCAAGGCTGAAGTCAAATGTGGGCATAAAAATATAAATAAAATGCTGAGAATAAAAAAATAATCATTTAATATACATTAAGAAGTTAAGTTATTTTTTTTTAAAAAAAAGAACTATTTTAATTATAACATTATTATCATGTCAAAACATGATGTTGTTTTGGGGATGATTTTTTGGATCAACAAAAATCCGTACGCGTAAAATAAAAATTTTATTATCTGCACGAGCATCTAAAAAAAATCAGCTTTTAATAGCGCGTAGCCATCACACTTACAAAAGCTCTGATTTTAAAAAAAGTTAATGACTACAGCAAATAAAACCAAGATAAATCCCATTTTTAGAACGTGATTATATGAAATGCAATAAATAGGAAATGGGATATTTTTTTTAACAATAAAGGCGAGACAAAATTTTTTGGATCATTTGCAGTACTAAAGTGGCTCATTCAACGAAACAATTGAAATGAATAAAAATATAATTTAACTCGCACGAGCACGTGGTGCTTGGCCGTTCAAGAAATGATATTCTGACATGATACATTGAAATGTACATAGCAGATTTCATTTTATATTTTTATTTAAATTTAGTTTTTTAACCACATCTCTGTAAACATTCCTTTTTCGGTAAGATAAGTTTCTGCATAAACATGACTCGTAACAACGGATTCTAAATCTATTACATGCAATATTGAGGCATCGAAATTCAAAACGTATTTTAAGACACATCGTGAGTGGGGGGAAAAAAGGAAAAACTTCGGATTTGCAAAAAACTTAAAAGAAAATACAATCGTGAGCGAATGTGTGCAAATGAATGGGCAATTGTGCAAAGCCGAGGTCAGTAATACATACTGTGGATTTATGAGAGGGGATTTTCATCATTTTTTTTGTAAGAAATTCTTTTTCATTCTGCAGAAAACTGTAATTCACAGATAGCAGACATGCGTCAGCAGAAAAGAATGTTGACACAAAAACAAAAGCCTCTCGGGGTTTTCCAATTTTATTGTTGAAAAAATATTAAAGATAAATTTAATAAAACAATAAAAAAAAACCTTGACAGAAAAGTTTAAACAACAACAACAACGTAATGAATAGAATAATTCTAAGTATTCCTAATATTTAATAGAGAATAAATATTGATCATATTCTTTGTTCTATTAATTAGATGAAAAAATATATTAATGATTGTAGATTTATATGCATAAAGATATTTTTTAATTGCAGTGTTTTTAAAAGAAATAAGTAGCTTCAATAAATATTTAAAGAAGCGTATTCTATTCATGAAAAGTTCTGTATTATGTTTTGACAAATAAATATGGTTAATTTTGATTTCAATTAATTTTTAAAAATTCAATTGATTCCTTGATTTAATAAATTCTTAAAAATCATATTCTAAATTACAGGCCCTGAAAAACTAATAACTTATATATATATATATATATTTATATTTTTTCAGGTATATATATATATATATATATATATATATATATATATATATATATAT